>JASAMZ010013543.1:0-49583 GCA_030248115.1 Linhomoeus sp. GSCO2_2 | reverse complement strand
AACGGGGTCCCGGAGCGTGACCCCATATGTCGTGCAGGTTGCCCACCCACTAGGCCTACCCAACGCAAAAGACCGTTTGCAAATCGGCCGCTTCACGCGCGAGCTACATCCGTTGCAATTTTCTGCGTTTCGCGCACAAACGCTATATACTCCACACTTTTTGTGGAGTATAAAAAGTTCAACCTATACTTTGTGTCTGTCATATTTTGGTGAACAGTATAGTGAACTTTGTACACATCGTTAGCCGCATCTGGAGAAAGTGTCTTGAGAATGTGTACCTTAATGCTAAGTGCAGCTATCCCCACGATACGGTTGTCTGTACAGCTGATCTGAAGCTCAGTGATATCGCCGCGTTCGCTATATGTTATCGGCAGGATACGACGCCGTTTACATCCGATGTTTCCTACCTGTGTGAAAACGTCACATCCAACAAAAAAACTTGCCAAAAGTTTGGTGCGAGCGAATTCCTGTGTTCAGCGTACGCATTTCTGTTTCCGAGTGCACATTCATCATTATCATCAATAAACAGCTGTTCTGGAGATCAGACGAAAATCTCGATTTTCACATTTATTTAAAACTTTAATTCTAAATATCTCGAAATTGGAATTTATTAAAAATGTAAACCTATGTCACAAATTCTTATTGACATACGGCCTTACCATTTCCGCGTTCAAATTCGTAAAAAAACGGCGTTCTATTTTTGTTGACTTACGAAACTTTAAAAAATAATCACGTATTTCTATTAAATTCCATATTTGCAAAAAAGTTCTCTTGCATTACAAATTATCCGCAGTCCATGCTCCTTCCATTTCTGAAGAAATTTCGCCGCTATATCATCAGGTGAAAAAGTCGATTTTCGACATTTCCATATTTTGATTGAAAATATCTCGAAATAGCAATTTTTAAAAACTGCAAAACTACGTCACAAATCTTTATTGGCATACGACCTTTCCATTTCTGCATTCACAGTCGTCAATAAACGACGTTGTATTTTAGTCAATTTATGTAATTTTGACAAATAATCGCGTATTTCCATTAAATTGCACATTTGCAAAACATTTCTTTTGCGTTACAAATTATCCGCGGTCCATGCTCCTTCCATTTCTGAAGAAATTTCGCGGCTAGCGCATCAGACGAAAAAGTCGATTTTCGACATTTTCGAATTTTAGTTGCGAATATCTCGAAAATGCGAAATTAGCAACACAAACGGACACCGGATCCGTACTCAGCGACCTCGACTCTACTTGACCACACATGTCACATATTTTACTTCGGTGCCACGGACGGACGGACGGACGGACGGACACACAGACATTGTCATCCGTATATACACCTCGCCGCGCTGAGGCGCGGCGAAAAAATCTGCTTGTTTCGTTGAGGCTGCCTCGAGATAGAGCAATTTTAGTTTTCGCCGTTTCGACGACTGAATTTTCGTCGAGTAGGCCAAATTTGACAGCCTGTATCTCACGCCACGAAGGTCGCAACGAACTGAGACAAAAAATTGGATGCTTAGGATTACTTCTATTTTAACATATCCAAAAATCAGCAAAATCGAAGAAGGTCGAAAATTCGTGTCCACTCAAGAGTCGATTCTCTCGGGCAGCGTCTCTAACTTAAGTGGGCCACCCTGTATGTGCAAACGCACCTGATCTCAACGATGGGCGTCGAAGCATCTTTTTTGCTGAACACGAATGCGACATTGCGTTGCTGATCAAATGCCAACTGTAAACAAACTGGCGCCGTCAACCTCTCTTGTTTGGCCAGGAGTGTCGGTCCCGTAGCTATTGGCGGGTTTGATTCATCAGTGACGCTTTCAGGCTTTTCACGATGCTCTGAAATTTCCATTCTTTGAATTATACGGGATCAGGGCAGCTCGCCTCCGTCAACTCGCCTCGGGACACCGCGCGGCGCGCGTCGCTTCGCTTCAGTGGTGTGCAATACAAGCTTCACCGCTCAAATTTGGGAATGTTCAAAAGCAGGCTTGCTCAGGTCTAGGCTACCGCTCAGGCTTTGTGTTAGGCTTAAGCTTATTAGTAGTAGTTATAGTTTTAACCCCTTAATTAAGCTGAGGCTTAGTTTTACGCCGTGGCTGAGGCTTAGGCTGTGGCTTGGGCTGTGGCAGGCTGTGGCTTAGGCTTAGGCTGTGGCTTAGGCTTACGCTTAGGTGTAGAGCAGCATTGAGCTTTTGCATGCTTAAGCCTGCTAGGCGCAAAGGCGCGCTAATTTTGCCGACTATTGTCGTGGGCTGGCCCACATTATGTACATCACTACGTACATACATACATAGTAGTAGATCGCTGCTTTGTCTTGTCGTTGTGCTATGCGTCTTATTGGCGGAATAGCGATTCTTTGAAGAGTATAGAGCGACGGCGAGTTGTCTCGGAGGCGAGATGGCGGTGAGGCGAGTTGTCTGGGGGCGACTTAGCTCGGAGACGAGTTGTCTCTGGAGCGAGTTGAGGGGCCTCAAGTTGCCCTCACATGACACAATATACGTAATTTGAGCGACGGTAGCAGTATGGTACAGTAGGTAGTATACTACTAGAGCCTTTAGCCCGTAGGAGAATCTCTATGGTCAATAGCTCATGGGTAATCTGCAGAGCATGAAGGAGATATCGGAATCGTCGAATTCAGTGCACCGCAGGGCATGACATTACAGTTGGATCTCAAGCCATTTGACTGTGACCCTGTCAGTCCCTACGTTTAGGGTCGCACCAGCTCCCGTGCCTGTCAATACACAATAGACACTTGGAATTAGCCCATTGCCAATAGGGTTTAGCCCATAGGTGATACTGTATATCTATAGCTGAACACCTATGGAAACAGAGCCATTTGGATCGACCCATGGAAATCAGCCACTTCTCACAACATCCTATGGTTCACGGCCAATGCTCACAACAGCCCATAGGAGATTCTGATAGATCTAAAGTCATTTGACACTGTGCGTCTCTCAGTGCCTGCTTTTAGGGTTGCACCAGCTCCCATGCCTCAGAATACACTGAAGCTAACACATGGAAGCTTGCATTTAGCCCATTGGAGATTTCAGATAGATATTCTAATGTCTTCTGACACTGTGCCCCTGCCAGTGCCTGTATTTACCATTGCGCCCACTCCCGTGCCTTTGATTACACTGAACTTTGCACATAGGTGTTTGTGTTTAGCCCACAAGAGGTTTCAGATAGATCAAAAGTCTCTTGACACTGCGCCCTTGCCAGTGCCTGCATTTATCATCGAACCTGTTCCCGTGCCTCTGAATACACTGAAGCTAATACATGGATGCTTGTGTTTAGCCCTTAGGAGATTTCAGATAGAGCTAATGTCTTCTGGTGCCGTGCCCCTGCCAGTGCCTGCATTTACCTTTGCACCTGTTCCCGTGCCTCCAAATACCTGTAGGAGTCTCACAGCGTCAGCTCTGGAGTGAATGGTGACACGACAGTGCGAAATTTTCATGAAAATGACCAGTAGGCACTCTTTAGTGCTCAGAATGTACTGTGCAGCCGATATTTTCGTGAATTTTGTGGAATTTAGACATTGGTCAAAGTCCACAATAGGAGAGGTTCTATTCCAGGCCACGACGGTTCTTTTGAGCTATAGATCTCCACGATCCATCAATGCTGTCAAGAGTTATTGTGGTAACAACCAAACAAACAAACAAACAGAGTCCACGCCGCTTAGTATATAGGACTAGGGTCTATAGCCCGTCGATAACGCATTGCAGCTTCAGAGAGCGATGCCGCGCAGCTGACGCGCTGCAGCTTCAGAGAGCAATGCCGCTCAGCTGACGCGCTGCAGCTTCAGAGAGCAATGTCGCTCAGCTGACGCGCTGCAGCTTCAGAGACCAATGCCGCTCAGCTGACGCGCTGCAGCTTCAGAGACCAATGCCGCTCAGCTGATGCGCTGCAGCTTCAGAGACCAATGCCGCTCAGCTGACGCGCTGCAGCTTCAGAGACCAATGCCGCTCAGCTGACGCGCTGCAGCTTCAGAGGCCAATGCCGCTCAGCTGACGCGCTGCAGCTTCAGAGGCCAATGTCGGGCAGCTGACGCGCTGCAGCTTCAGAGGCCAATGTCGGGCAGCTGACGCGCTGCAGCTTCAGAGGCCAATGTCGGGCAGCTGACGCGCTGCAGCTTCAGAGGCCAATGTCGGGCAGCTGACGCGCTGCAGCTTCAGAGACCAATGCCGCTCAGCTGACGCGCTGCAGCTTCAGAGACCAATGCCGCTCAGCTGACGCGCTGCAGCTTCAGAGACCAATGCCGCTCAGCTGACGCGCTGCAGCTTCAGAGACCAATGCCGCTCAGCTGACGCGCTGCAGCTTCAGAGACCAATGCCGCTCAGCTGACGCGCTGCAGCTTCAGAGACCAATGCCGCTCAGCTGACGCGCTGCAGCTTCAGAGACCGATGTCGGGCAGCTGACGTGCTGCAGCTTTAGAGACCGTCCCTGTCGCTTTGCGCCGACTGCTTGCCGGTTGTTACGCAACTCACGCATTCGAGCGGATACTCGGAGCGCGTTGTTGCGCAACTCACGGACTGGAGAACATGGCACCTATGTATGTATTGTCATTGCACATCCAAGTGTTCTCAAAATGTTGTCTCTTCTCGGATTCTTGGGCCATCACCTACAAAGCGCAACCGAACAAATAAAGCGCGTGTAGACCAACTTGTGATGAACTGGGGGTCCTTACTGTAGGGCGCGAATTCAAACCGAACACGATGTACCGCGCAGCGGATATTTGCCCAAATTCGGACGATTTCGGCGGCGGCCGAAGACGAAACCAAAACTGGTCGCTTCCCCGTCGGAAGGCGGTTCTTTTCGGCCCGGGATCGCCGGGATCCGTGTCCGAAGTCGGGAGTTCTCGTTCAGACAAACAGACAGAGTTCGCGTGATTAGTAGGGAGGATGTAGTAGTACGTACGTAATATTCTTCTGCAACGGGAACGGCTAGTGTAGCTGCTACCAGATCTGCAAAGCACCAACCGGTATAATTATTCTCTGGGGTCGTGCAAGTGAACTGCACCTGCAGATACTGGCCGACATCCTGCTCACAGTGACTCTTGAGCTTCGCGGGGTCCACACTGACTCGACAACGCTTGCGCAAGTGACATCTGAAGAAAGGCTTATTCAGGAAAGTTCCCCCCTGCTGGGGGGTAAGGACAGGTGAATTTGTTCGTCCTTATGAAGACTGATGATGAACAGGCTGTGTATCTCAGATGACTTCGGGCCCTCTACTACTTACACGAACAAATTCAGCGTGCTCTGTTTTTGGGTGCCCAACTCTCACTAAATTGTGAGTCTCTGTGTTTGTCGTTTGTGTACTTACTGCAAAACGCTTACCCAGCATTAGTGCAGAATGTGCATTTACCAACATTAATATCTCCAGAAGCTCTGTTAGCAGGTGAAGCCATCTACTTGCGTGCATGGCTGAGCAGTCAAAGTGGGAGTTAGCCATGGGGTCCTTGCGTACGTTGCGCTGAGTGCGGACATTGTGTTGTGTGAGATGCGGCCACACATGCGTGTTGATAGTGGTAGAGTGCGTTTGCCGCATGTACGTTGTGCGTACGTGATAAGCTCCGTGCGCGTGAACAGAGCACGATGAATTTGTTCGTGTAGTAGAGGGACCGAAGTCATCTGAGATACACAGCCTGTTCATCATCAGTCTTCATAAGGACGTCGAACAAATTCACCTGTCCTTACCACCCAACAGGGGGGAACTTTCCTGAAATACACACCCTGTCCATGTCCCCAGAGTGGAAACATTCGGGCGGGGGGGGGGGGGGGGAGGCACAGAGCGGGTTTGCTGAGAGGCGACATAGACAGGTCTGCTTTGAAAGGATTGCTGTTGTAGGTGTGGGGACACGGACAGGTCTGGCCACAGGAGGTTTGATGCACACAGACAGGTCTGGCCACAAGAGGTTTGATGCACAGACAGGTCTGGCCACAGGAGGTTTGATGCACAAAGACAAGGTCTGGCCACAAGAGGTTTGATGCACAGACAGGTCTGGCCACAGGAGGTTAGATGCACAGACAGGGCTGGCCTCAGGAGGTTGGATGCACAGACAGCTATGCGACTATACGCATTTCGATTTCGTCATAACGTCATTCTGTCGCCCACCACCCTAAAAGAATCCACTCACAACACCTCCAATACATATCACAACTCTACAGTTCATTTCGACATTGACTTTACGAATTTACGATTTCGTCATAACACCATTCTGTCACCCATCACCCTTCTAGAGTCCACTCTCAACACCTCCAATACATATCACCACTCTACAGTTCATTTCGACAGCGACTATACAAATTTACGATTTTGTCATAATGTCATACTGTACTCAAAGCGACTTTTGCCACTGCATAACTTTTTAGTGAGACGACTTAGAACGATAAAATGTTTTACACATTTGTTCACTCTATGGAGGTCTAGGCCGGATCACTTTGATTGGCGCCCCAGCATACACCATTAGAGCTCGGCTTAAGTGAGCTGAGATCCGCATGCATACCGGTTTCAACCTTTGGGCATCCATCTCTCAAGAATCAAACAACCCAGGAAGATGAAATGTTCTGCACATGTGTTCACCCTATGGTAGGCTAGATCGGAACACTCTGATTGGCGCCCCAGCCTGCACCATTAGAGCTCGGCGTATGTGAGCCGAGATCCGCGCGCATACCAGTTTCAACCTTTGGGCATCCATATCTCAAGAACCAAACAGCCTAGGAAGATGAAATGTTTTACACATTTATTCACCCTATGGTGGTCTAGACCGGATCACTTTGATTGGCGCCCCAGCCTGCACCATTAGAAGTCGGCGTAAGTGAGCCGAGATCCACGCGCGTACCAGTTTCAACTTTTGGGCATCCGTATCTTAAGAACCCAACAACCTAGGAAGATGAAATGTTTTACACATTATTTTATTCACTCTATGGTGGTCTAGACCGGATCACTTCGATTGGCGCCCCAGCCTGCACCAGTAGAGCTCGGCCGTCTTGAGCCAGGCCCCAGACCCGTACTCGGGGTGACCTTTGCCACCGCGTAACTTTTTAGCGAGACGACTTAGAAAGATGAAATGTTTTACACTTTAGTTTGCCCTATGGTGCTCTTTGGTAGATTGCATCGACTGGCGGCCCAGCATGCACCAGTAGAGCTCGGCCGTCTTGAGCGGGACTTAGCCAAGGCACTCCGCTTTGCAAAAGCAGGAGTGCTATAGGGGGCGTCGGATTGAACAGAATCATCTTACCAAGCTTTCTCGCGCTACACAAATCGGATCGCCAAGCGGTTTTTTGCGTTAGATAGGTTGAGTCCACGCGCAGGGTGGACAAGAAACTAGAAAATCCCGGTGGTGGAAAAATTTTGCGAAAATTCAAAAATTCGAATTTTTGCTAAGTAAAAAACAATAGCCCATAACTTTAGCAAAAGTGGTCCGATTTTAGTGATTTTTGGATATGTTGTAGGCCCTTGGACCCTCTAGGAGGGGCTCCCTAGGTGGTCCGACGCGGGAGTACGGTAGAAAATTTAAATTTTCAAAATTTTTTCCGACCTTTAAAAAACCGTTACTCGAGTTTGCGACGGTGGATCCTCGCCAAGTTTTAACTTGTCCGAGAACCCTATATTACCTTTCATTCGAGATCAAAACCGCCGCGATTGCTTGTGCCGTTCTTCAGATACGCTGTGCCAAAGGTGCTGGGTCTCGAGCGGAAATTTCGGATTTTCGACTTTGGGTGGAGATTTGGCTTGGAAAGCGTGCCTTTAGCGGTAAATTGACAATCGCAACGTGTTCTACGTCAAAAGTTGGTCTAGACAAAGTGTCTTGACTATTTTGAGCTGCTGTACCCCGGCCGCGCCGAATTTTTGACTCCCAGGGTTAAATTTTCGAAATAGAGTTTTCACTTGTTTCTGGGGTTTTTGACGGCGCTGAGCACGAATCTGACGTTTGTTTGGCGATTTGGGACGCCTTTACTCTGATTTCGGTGCCCGGGCGACCAAAAATTGGGTCCCGGGGTCAAAATTTCAGAATTGAGTTGACAGTTGTTTCTGGGCTTTCTGACACCGCAGATCATGAATCCGGCGTTTGTTTTGCGATTTGCGGTGCATTTACGCTGCTTTCGGCGTCAGAGAACACACCCAAAACATGTCCAAATTCGTCCAAACATGTTCAAACTTGTCCAAATTTGTCCAAACATGTTCAAACTTGTCCAATCATGTTCAAACTTGTCCAACACGTTCAAACACGGCCAAACGTGTTCGAACATTTTCGTTGACACTGAACACGAATCCGGCGCTTGTTTCCGTGAAGGATTATCACCGAGTAGTGAGACGAGCGACCAGTCTACTGTCCTTCGAAACAAGCGGAGTGCCACCCTGGGGCCATATTCCGAAACGCAAAATCCCACGACCCTTGAGGGTTGCAGGGTCGCCCTCGACCATCTCAGGGGTCGTTTCATATTCCGAACGCGCATTTTCCCCTCCAGGGAAAACCTCGAGGGCAAAAAACCTGGAGGGTCGCCCCGGACCACGTCAAGGGCAGGTTCATATTCCGAACGCGCATTTTACCCCAGACCTCTACCCTCGAAGGTCGAAAAGTTTACCCTGCTCAGAGCAGGGTAAAACCCTCGATGTTCAGTGTTGCGACTATGCGTAGTGCTGCTTATCCAATGACCAAAATAGCACGATTTGACCTATTTTGACCATGCAGAATCAAAGAACACAAGTATCAAAGAAGAACGAAATACAGCGATGATCAGAAGATGGATTACAAGTGGTTCGTGATAACCAAAGTGGAGCAAACCGTTTTAATAGCCACAGGCAGTGACGAGCTCAGGATTTTCGAATTGGGTGGGAAGGGCGTAATCTCAGAAGATTCTAACAATGTTTTTGCTGATTGCCTTTCGGCTCAATTTTTCGATAATGATGCTTTGATAATTGATAGTGGGGCAGGCGGATTTGCGATTTTGGCTTATATTGTACCAAATCTGCCCAAAATCAGTGCTGTAGCCACAGGCAAAATTTCGCCGATTTTGCAGTTTGTATAAGCATTTTATAACTTTTAGATTGTGCTGCAGGCAAAAACTATGGAAAACACAGGCCTTCTAAGAGGCCTTGCCATTCTCTCGAGGAATGGGTCCACTATGACGACCACCCTCCCCCCCACGCCTGCTAGTTTCCACAAAAGCTTTGTCTTGTCTTACCTGGTTATTGTCGGTTGATATTCAGAATTACTTTTATCGCGGAATCCTTAAATCAAACAGCAGTTGGGTCTTGGATATGTCACAATAGTGAGACTTGATTTGGTTCTTTACCCAAGTTTGGGTTTGGTCCGAGGAAGCTGGCTGATAAGCCAGCGAAACGTCGCCAATAAAGTCTCTGGTAGCGCTGGGAAGCCATCACAGTTTCAGCAAGTGTCGTGAGACTTCATTATTCAACTGGTATGAAATTATTCTGTAACCAAACATTGTTTTGGTGAATGGTGGATATTTTGTTTCATCATGCATCCTGAAAGGATGCTCTTGTAGATACATACCTACCTAGGTAGATACCTTTAATGACGCTTGAAGTTTTAGAGATTGCTAGTATAATTTGCTAAAGCAGCGATATTCATTGCGCACATTAATGCTTTCAATACATCAGCGTGCGACAACGGAGTGGAGCTGTCTGAAGCAAAAAATCCGCTTGAATCCTTGACCCTCGAGGGTAAACCTCGGAGGTAAACAACCCTCGAGGTGGTTTTCGTTCGGAATATGAACTTCCCCTCGAGCGTTTTCCCTCGACCTCGAGGGGAAACCTCGCGAGGTTTTGACCCTCGAGGGTCATGGGTAAAACCTTGCAAGTTTCGGAATATGGCCCCTGAAGGTCCCCTTCAGCGTTAAACTACATAGTTTTTAATCCACCACAACTCTCGGAATACTCAACCGATCTCTGTGATTTTTAACATAATAAATGCGGTTAGTGGGCGGTTCTAACGCGTCATTGTTGTGATTGCGATCAATACGTACATAGTATTTCGCAATACTGCTGTAGTAGGTATTGTTCCAGAAGTTTCTAGAGCGCGATCTTATCTCTAAGTGAGATCTTATCAGGTGTGATTCTAGAACCTTCGCTTCTGGAACATTCTATAGGCCAGTACTATAAATAGTCGCCGCGCGGTTGCTGTGTCACTTCTCCTGCTTTCTCGCTCTATTCCTGTTCCTTGCTCTACGCTCGTCGGTGTGTGGTTCGAACCAAAGTCCCTATTTGGAATCCTGTTGTGGACTCGGCCAAAAACACAACAGGGTTTTGTGGCGTGCCTGCTGAAGATTCGCTGCTCTACAGCACCTGCCTGCTGAGGATTCTGCAGCTGTGGTTCCGCGCCAGCCATGAGCGATCTCGCCGAGCTCATCGAAGTGCAAGAAGCAGCACAAGGAGGAGATGAAGCAGCAGCAAGCTGCCCACCAGGATCAACTCCAAGCCTTGATTGAACGTTTGGAGGGAGGAAACGCCACATCTGCGGCTGCTACCACGACGCTTCCGGCTGCGGCTATTCCAGCGTTCGCGCCATTCGATTCTGCGTCAGAACTGTGGGAGGACTACTGGAACCGGTTCAAGACCTTCGTCGGAGCCAACTCCGTTCCAGAGGGCAAGCAGAGCCAAGTCTTTCTCACCAATCAGCAGCCAGTGGTCTACAAGATGCTGGCCAACCTCGCCGCCCAACAGACGCCGCCAAAGGACATCAACGACCTCAACATGGAGGAGATCAGCGCCTTCATGAAGGAGCAATTCGACCCCAAGAGGTTCATCGTTCGTGAGCGCTTCAAGTTCTGGTCGGACACCAAGCGCAAGCCTGGGGAGAGTCCACAAGAGTTGGCAGCCCGCATACGTCAGAAAGCGGCAACCTGCAACTTCACAGGCATTGAAGATCCCCAGGACGAGGCCATGCGGACCAATTTCATCTGCTCCATCAACAACGAAGCTGTCCTGAAAGCGGTTTTCAAGGTCTCCGACGATGAGCTTACCTTCGCCAAGGCCATCGACATCGCTGTCGAGGTGGAAGAAGCTGCCAAGGTTGCCAAGGAGACGGTCTTCGGACAAGGCAGTCCGGTCAACAAGATCACTCCAAAGCGCCAGAAGAAAGGGGCTGCGCCTCAGCGTCAACGTCAAGGCGACAGGGCGAAGAAGTGCGATTCCTGTGGGCGAGATCACGCAAGGAACGACTGCAGGTTCCGCGACGCGACCTGCCATTCCTGTGGCAAGCAAGGCCACATCGCTACGGTCTGCCGGGCCAAGCGCGCCAAGCCTCCGGTCCAGACCAACTGCGTCAAGGAGATGGAGAAGTTCTCCACGGTCAAGGACGCCAGCGAGACCTCCATTCCTTCGCTACAAGTCCCAGTACAAGTCAAAGGGTCCACGGTCAACTTTGAGTTGGATACTGGAGCAGGGGCCAACATCCTGTCTGAGGACCAGTGGAAGCAACTGGGCCAGCCGCCTCTCCAGGAAGCGTCCAAGGCTTTCGCCTCCGCTACGGACCACCCTATTCCAGTGCTGGGATCGTTCAAGGCTGACGCCAAGCCTCGCTGCAAGGCTCTGGGTCCAGCCAATTGCAAGACTGCCCTGCTGCAGTTTTGTGTGTCCAGGGTGCCACGTCTCAACATCCTGGGTCGTCTGGGAATTCAGAAATTGGGTATATCGCTGGACAAGATGATCCACAAGTCGTCCCAGAGCGAGATCCACGTGGTCAAGTCCAGCCTCAATGAGCCCAAGGTTCTGCAGAAGGCCTGCTACGACCTCTGCAAGGATTTCCCAGATCTGTTCAAACCGGAGCTTGGGTGCCTCAAAGACTTCGAACTGGAGGTCAAGTTCAAGGAGGAGGCCAAGCCAGTGTTCTGCAAACCCCGTCCGGTGCCATTCGCCATACAAGAGGACCTGGTCAATGTTTACCAAGAGGGCATCAACAAAGGCATCTGGAAGCCAACTGACTTCAACGCCTACGGCACGCCAGTGGTTCCAGTGCGCAAGGCTCTTCTTCCTGGCCAGAAGAAGCCGAAAATTTGCGTCTGTGGCGACTACTCAGTCACGGTGAACCCCCAGCTGGAGGACCATCGTCATCCCATTCCTCTCCCAGAGGATCTCATGCGACGACTTGGCGGTGGTTTCTGCTTCACCAAGATTGACCTGGCAGACGCCTACAACCAGATCAAGCTGGCTGCTGAAAGCCAGAAGAGACTCGCCCTCAGCACCCACAAGGGGGTCCTGCTTCAGACCAGGCTACCTTTTGGCATCAAGTCTGCTCCTGGCTACTTCCAGAGCATCATGGAGCAGCTCACTGCTGACCTCCCAGGGGTGGCAGTGTACCTCGACGACCTGCTCGTCAGCGGACCAGATGGGCCAACCCACCTGGAGAATCTGCGCCGTCTTCTGCAGCGCCTGGACGACAAGGGTCTGCGGTGCCGTCTCGAGAAGTGTTCCTTCGCCCAGCCAGTGGTGGAGTACCTGGGGCATCAGTTGTCCAGAGAAGGCATCCAGAAAGGGTCCAAGCTCGACGCGGTCAAGCAAATGCCACCACCCAAGGACGTCTCTTCACTGCGCGCATTCCTGGGTTCAGTGCAGTTCTATGGCAAGTTCCTGCCTGACCTGGCTACCATCACGGAGCCCCTGCACAAGCTGACCAGGAAAGACATCGCTTGGGAATGGAGCACTGCTCAGCAAGCTGCCTTCGACCAGGTCAAGGAGCTGCTCAGCCAGGACAACGTCCTGGTCCACTTCGACCCGTCGACACCCATCGGCATTTCCTGCGACGCTTCTGATGTTGGAATTGGCGCCGTTCTCTTCCACCGCTACCAAGATGGCAGCGAGCGCCCAATTGCCAATGCGTCCAAGACCCTGACCGATACCCAGCGCCGCTACAGCCAAGTTCAGAAAGAAGCTTTGGCTATTATCTTCGCCCTGAAGAAGTTTCACCAGTTCCTGTATGGGCGTCCATTCATCCTGGTCACCGACCACAAGCCGCTGTTGGCTCTCTTCAATCCTGGGAAGGCTACGCCTGCCTTGGCTGCCAACCGCCTGGCCAGATGGGCACTGCTTCTGAGCCAGTACGACTATTCGATCGAGTACAGGCAGACCAAGGACCATGGCAACGCTGACGCCCTCAGCCGACTGCCAGCTACTGGGGATCGTATCTTTGATGGGGAGGAAGATGAGGAAGACATTGAAACCATCTGCTTTGCTTTCTTGTGACTAAGAAAACGTCTAGTACAGTTCTTACTGCTTCACTATCTTACGACATTATGCAGCATAGCTCGTTTCCATACCCCATGACTCGCAACGATAGCTTTACATACAAATACATCTGAATGAATTGGCACCTCGATAGTATGACAAGGATGCCGTATGATGCGCTTTAGGTAGCTCAGCTAGGAGTGAGAGTTCCATCTCTGGGTCTGTCAATGTGTTGCATGCTTCGTTCTGTGCTACGTTGTATCTCGAGTAGTAGTTACAGTATGATGTGCTTCGGCTTATTGGCAACCGCAGTGAGCGCTTCGGGCAGTGACATCGCACGCTGGATTTTCCACACCTAAATCTGCATGCGTTGCCGACAAGTTCGCTCGAATGCATCCCATTTACATCAGTAGATCTCGTCAGAATCGCAAGGTCTGTACATACCGCTAAGAAGCATACATAGAATCCATTTAATTTAAATCAGTAGTTCATTTTGAATCTGTTGGAAAATCCTTCCAGTTCACATTTGTGACTTTTCCTGTAAATAGCAAAAACAACGTATCTTGTGATGCTCTATCACGTGAAAATCCAACTGACACCGAAATATCTCAACTGACCCCACTTTCCATCGAAATTCCAAAAATTTTTCGAAAAAAATTCAATTTTCGCCCAAAAGTATACCCCACCCAAACCTCATCTTCTATTCCCCGAAAGATATTTGTAAGTACTAAAAACTCACCAACTATCATCAAAATCGAAATGCACAGTAAAGAATGAGAAACGACGAACTTTTGAATTTCGACTCAAAATCGATTTTTCAAATTTTCACGCGAAATTCGACGGTTTCGAAGGAAATGATCTACTATGAAGTTGTAGAGCTCGCCAAACTCTATCCAATGGTCTTTACCCCACCTCGATAAGAGCAACCTATCAAAAGTTACGCTTGCCCGAATATTTGCACGGAAACCCGGTACCCAACTTTGGGCCGTATTTCCCGGCTCGGGGTAAATCTGAATGTGTCGCGACGAGCCGTGCATCAACGGAACCGCCGTTCGACGCTGACCAAAGTCTCCTGTGTTTGGTCTTCGGCCGCTGCCTAAATTGGGTCGAAATTCGGAAAATATCGGTCGCCATTGAATTTTGCCGCGGCTACAGTACACCGTCCAAATAAGACGGGTCGAGATAGGCGTCTACGCGCAATCGAACCAAGTTATACAATCGTCTTACTGTAGCATTGCATTACCGACGCCGTCCACCCCACTCCCAGCGGGGGATCGCCCGCTGTGTAGCGTACATCAGGTGCGCCTGTACAATAGCGGCGCCGCGGGCATTCTACAATGTACATACATTGCGAGCCGCTATAGACAGTCAGCTGTCAGTACAGGCTGCGTTCAGTGTTGAATCCGAGACGCTCGCACAGCGACGTTTGGCACAGCGCAGGGTACATCGCTTCCGTTTCGGTGCAGCCGCCAGCCTGTGGACAGTGCAAAGTCTACATTCAGAACCGCCATACACAGTCCGCGGGGACGGTCAGTGTTGCCTTCGTACCTATAGTGCTGAATCCGAGAAGTTTGCGGCAGAGATTTCAGCACCAAGTGAGACAACATTTTGACAACACTTGGATGCGCAATGACAATAGGTAGGTGCCACGTTCTCCAGCGTGTGAGTTGCGCGACAAAGGTCTCTGAGTATCCGCTCGAACGCGTGAGTTGCGTGACAACGGGCAAGCACTCGGCGCAAAGCGACAGCGCGACCAGCAATCTCTAACCATTGCCACAAGCTGCAGCGGGTCAGCTGCGCGACATCGGTCTCTGAAGCTGCAGCGCGTCAGCTGCGCGACATCCGTCTCTGAAGCTGCAGCGCGTCAGCTGCGCGATATCGGTCTTCTGAAGCTGCAGCGCGTCAGCTGCGCGACATGGGTCTCTGAAGCTGCAGCGCGTCAGCTGCGCGGCATCGGCTTCTGAAGCTGCAATGCGTTATCGACGGGCTATAGACCCTAGTCGGAATACTAATGCCGAATTCGTGATCTACATCCCAGAAAGGAGCAACAAGAGTGGTCTCGCCGCTCTAGCTGCTACGTAGCTCGCACAGCAGCCCGTCAAAGTCGACCCGGGGCCAAAATTCGCGAATTTTTCAAATTTGGCGCCAAAATGGGTCCCGCAGCGATCCAATTCTTTTTCCCCCCTCGGCCCTATCGAGTACTACAACATATCAAAAAATAGTATATACCATTATATGCAACTTTTTCGAGTTCTACCTTGTTTAACCCATTTTCCAGTACTTTGAAAATTTAAATTTTTGAATTTCCCGCCAACGGGGTCCCGGAGCGTGACCACATTTGGTTTCCACCCTGGCCACTCACTAGGCCTACCCAACGCAAAAGACCGTTTGCAAATCGGCCGCTTCACGCGCGAGCTACATCCGTTGTAATTTTCTGCGTTTCGCGCACAAACGCTATATACTCCACACTTTTTTCGCTCGGCCTCAGCCGAGCGAACCCTATCAAGAGCTCGGCGTGCGTACGTGCGTACGTGCGTACGTGCGTACGTACGTACGTGCGTCACGCTCGCTTCGGGCTTAATAACTCGCTCGTCTGACGTCGTAGGGTGGAGTTTGAGACATCGTCGAGTAGCCTGCGGACTCCTCTCGCCGTCTGAGTGGTCGAAACTGAAATAAGTTTTCAAACTCGCGCGCTACAGTATCCCAAAGTGGGGTCCATTTTAAGACAAAAGTTTGTTGGACCTATTATTTCCGCCGTCCAACTGCTCCCGTCCATCTCCCCTTCGTCTTCCCTTTCCTCTTGCTTTTACTTGCTTGGATTGAATGTCGGTCGCTCGATATACATGCGTGTAATCTCGCTCCCTTCCTGTTCCAGGCTTCGTTCGTTCGTGGTGCGCATATGTACTTCGCCATTTCGTCTTCCAGTTCTACAGTGTTCCCTCTTCGCCTGATCCATTTCGCCGCCGCGTCAAGAGCGCCAACTCAAACCTTTGAAGATGTGATTGCGTCGTCGCCGAAGACTTTCCAGAAGGAGTTGTATCGCAGTTCTTGTAGTTTTCGCAGTGTTTCCGAAAGTGCTTGTCTTTGAACTACTTTGATACCTGTTTCGCCGCAAAGTGGTAGAACCGTAAAAGTACTTCGTGTGTAATTGTGTTTCGTTCGCATACGCATATCGTGTGAAGAGTGGCGCCTGTGGAAGTTGGGATCGTGTGCGAAGTCGAAGTGCCGCTACTCCGAAGCGGCGCCGACCCGACAAGTTCCGCCGAATCACCTTCTTCACGAGCACAGAGCGGTCACAACTGGCTACGATCTCGAGGACAGTTTGTCACTTTTGCACATAGCTTTTGGTTTTGCCGTTGCCGTCGGGGCCAGTTGGTCGCTGATCCGTGGAGCGACGCTGGTCCCACAATCATGGCGTGACCCTATTTCGTCACAAACTCACAGCTTCGACCGGGTGGCCACTAGCCGGGCGGGCCACCTTCTAGACGATGGCGGACGATCCCAGGAGCGAGGAGAGCTGTGACGGGCTGATCACCCCCAACAGTTGGAACTTCAGGGGTCTAAGCTGTCCGAAGGTTAGCGGGCACTTTGGCGAGCTGCCATGTTTTTGTGGGCCGGCCGGGACTGAGAAGTCAGCCTCGCGTTGACGGTGATAGACTGCGCTTGCGAGTGTCCTTTGAAATGAACCGAGGCTGCATGTGTAGAAGCGGGATGCGTGCCGGGTCGTCGTGCGCGGAGAGCTGTGGTAGTAGAGAGGGGTTTGGTAGCAGAAAGGCTACTGGAAGGCGGAAAGCGCGCCGCTCTTCGGATAATTGGGGGCACGGCCCCAGGCATGGGTGCGCGCAATGCGCAGGAGAAGTGAGAGTGAGTGAAGTGGAGACTAACTCGAGCGAGGGGAAAGTAGGCAGGGGCCAAGTCGCTGCTGGAGCCTGTCGGGACCAACATCTCGTCAGTTGCCAAGGGGTCGAATCTCGCGTGGAGTCACGGAAGTCGTTTGATGTAGCGTCCGAGCGGCACCACTCCAACAGCGCCGTATGGGGGTGTCGGAGGCCCTCAGGCCTAGAGAGGCGGAAGCTTAGCTCGTCGGGATTGCGCATCGACTTATCCCACTCCCAGTCGGGGCCCCTGTTCAGTAGCCAGTGTCACCAAGTCGCCGGAATCCGAGGGCTCGATCATACCGCTACTAATAGCAGGGCAATGCGTCAGCAGTTCGAGTATGTATGTCGGCAGATCACAGTGCTGTACGTGACAATGCAAATCTCATACTATTTGGTAATGGGCTATGCGTTTTATTGGCAAGCTGGGGGGAAGTTCGAAATTCCCATTTTCAACCCATTGGTTCCCCCTCCAATGCCCCCCTATTCCACCGGCCAAAACCCAGTCAAATTGAACCCTCCCAGTCAGAAGCGCAAAGTGCCATCAAATACCGTATGCCTATTACCAACAGGCAAATCGCCCAACCAAACGGTGGGTACCGAGGTGCGATTTGACGCGCCTACTGCATACAATTCGAATTTGGCTGTTGCCAATACCCACCCATCCGGGAATTCAGTCCGTTTTGCCAGCCAAGGGTTCCATCAGAACTGCCGAACAGAGCTGTTGCAAAGTGCTACGAACGGTCAGAAACACCTGCCAAACGCCAGCAAACCATCGAGAAAGAAATCCAAACAGAAAGCAGCGGTTACCTTTTCTGAAGATATCGATCCATCGCCGCTGCTGTTAGGGTCAAATAAGTCCAAGGGTGCAGAGCAGGGAGAAGCGGTGCTGATGATGAGCGAGGACGATAAAGACTACGAGGGGCATGACTTCGGTGACGTGATACCGGAGGATACCTTCAATCCACCGGTCCCGAATAAGTTGAAGGCCCACTTTAGTATGGTGGCCTTCCAGAATCTTCCTCCGGAGGGCCGCCAGGGACTATCTTCGACCTCGCCAAAACCACCCCCACCTTCCTTTAAGCTTCTGAATATCCCTGATTTCGGGAATCTCCACCATTATCCCCACCCAGCTCAATTGAGCTCGACCCAATTGAATCGACCTAAAGCTGACGTTGAGAAGCCGAGCGTCCCAGTGCTGACAGGGGGGGACGGCGTCTCTTCTCCAGTCGGCCCAGTTGCATCTGGGTCCCAAGGCCTCCACTTCAGCAATGCCCAACAGATTTCCCAACCGCAATCTGAAACAATTCAAGCGGTAATGACCAGAGCACAGGCAGCTCAAGCAGCCAAAGCTGACAAACGAGACAAAGACAAAGGCAGAGACAAAGACAAAGGCAAAGACAATAAGACCAAACGGAGACAAAACGCGAATTCCTCAGTACCAACAGAGGACAACAGAATGGAAATCGATGACACCAATGCTACGCCTGGTACATCGCATGCCACAAACAGTGGGAACCGAGGCGATAGCGATGATGAGAACAGTCCTTGGACTGACGCACTCGACAGATGGGAGAACGGCAACGATCTCGAAATCGTCAAACGTGCGCAGCGACTCGATCCACAGCTAGCGCAAATCATCGACAAACTTGCCACGGGCCCAGTTTACACTCCCTGTCGAGACTACTTCCTGCGCGATGACCTGCTATTCGTCTCTACTTTCAAGGGCGAAAAGATAGTAGTGCCGCGTCAGGAAAGATACAAACTCATGAAAGAGGCCCATTCTACACTGACAGGCGGCCACTTCGGTCCAGACAAGACCAAGAAACGACTCGAACAGAAGTGGTACTGGCCGAAAATGGAGATGGACACTTGGACGTTCATTCGTTCATGTGTCACATGAGCCGCACGCAGAGGCCAGGGCAAGACAGCGCAACCCCTCCTCAAGCCGCTAGAAGTCCCCTTCCTTCCGCTTGATCGAGTGGGCATCGACATTCTGAAAGTCGGAAAAGGCGCTAAAGGCCTGGCACACATTCTCACCCTCGTCGACCACCTGACGAGATACGTTTGGGCTTATCCGATGAGGACAGAGAAGACCGAAGAAGTGGTGGACATCCTACGGAGCCAATTCTTCAAGCACGTAGGGTTCGCCAAGGTCCTGCTGTCAGACCGGGGCTCTCAGTTCACCTGCGACGTCACCGAACGGCTCATGAAGATCTACGGCATCAAACAGAAGTTCACCACCCCTCTCCATCCAGAAACCAATGGTTTGACCGAGAAGGAGAATGGCATCCTCCTAGACGTGCTGGCAAAGACTACCTACCATCACAACTGTGACTGGGTCGATGTGCTGGGCGACGTCGTCGTAGCCATCAACTGCACTCCCCAGAAACGGTTGGGTGCCAGAGCTTTCTACTGCTTCCATGGGAGAGAGCCCAACCTTCCCTCCACCTCCATCTTCGAAAAGATACCATCTCCCCACGCCTGGTCCATGGCTAGCTGGCTCGACCGTCTACCCCACGATCTCAGCATGATCTGGAGAGAGACGCGCCAGCAGTTAGAGAAAGCCCAGGCCGACACAAAGAGATACACCGACAAGAAGCGCAGAGGTGTGAGATTCAAAGAGGGAGATCGTGTTTGGTGCTCGTACAAGAACGAAAGAGGATTGAAGCTCCAACTCAAATTCTACGGGCCGTACGTGATCAGAAAAATCACGCAGACTGGAGTTGCCAAAATAGTGGCAGAAGGAGAAAACGACACTGAGGCAGTCAGAGTGAACGCCAATAGACTGTGCCCTTGCGACCAGCGCATTCCCTATGGAGTGCGGCCTCTCAAGCCGGGCGAGCCGTCACGTCATCAGAGAGAGGGTCGACTCAACAGGGGGGATCTTCCACAGTCAGCCAATGACTGTTGGACCTATTATTTCCGCCGTCCAACTGCTCCCGTCCATCTCCCCTTCGTCTTCCCTTTCCTCTTGCTTTTACTTGCTTGGATTGAATGTCGGTCGCTCGATATACATGCGTGTAATCTCGCTCCCTTCCTGTTCCAGGCTTCGTTCGTTCGTGGTGCGCATATGTACTTCGCCATTTCGTCTTCCAGTTCTACAGTGTTCCCTCTTCGCCTGATCCATTTCGCCGCCGCGTCAAGAGCGCCAACTCAAACCTTTGAAGATGTGATTGCGTCGTCGCCGAAGACTTTCCAGAAGGAGTTGTATCGCAGTTCTTGTAGTTTGCGCAGTGTTTCCGAAAGTGCTTGTCTTTGAACTACTTTGATACCTGTTTCACCGTAAAGTGGTAGAACCGTAAAAGTACTTCGTGTGTAATTGTGTTTCGTTCGCATACGCATATCGTGTGAAGAGTGGCGCCTGTGGAAGTTGGGATCGTGTGCGAAGTCGAAGCGCCGCTACTCCGAAGCGGCGCCGACCCGACAAGTTCCGCCGAATCACCTTCTTCACGAGCACAGAGCGGTCACAACCGGCTACGATCTCGAGGACAGTTTGTCACTTTTGCACATAGCTTTTGGTTTTGCCATTGCCGTCGGGGCCAGTTGGTCGCTGATCCGTGGAGCGACGCTGGTCCGTGGAGCGACGCTGACCGAAGCTAGTCAAATCGCATATCAAAGTGAAGCGCACGAGCTCCTGAGCACGAATCCGACAACAAAAGGTTTCAAAAGTTTAAACAGAGAGCTACAGTAACCAAAACGCGTCGAAAACTGGAAGCGACACGCTTGCTTCGGGCTTAATAACTCGCTTGTCTGACGTCGCTGGGTTGAGTTCGACACATCGACGTGTAGCCCTCGTACTACTCTCGCGTACTGTGACGTCGAAATAATAACAAGTTTTGAAAATTGCGCGCTACAGTATCCCGAAGTAGTGTCCGCGAAAAGTCAAAACTTCATCGAACCTAGTCGAATCGCATATCAAAATGAAGCGCTCGACCTCCTGAGCAAGAATCCGACAACAAAAAGTTTCAAAAGGTCAATGAGAGGGCTACAGTAACCAAAACGCGATGAATACTGCAGACTTTGGTTTGTTATATCTTGGTTCTCGTGCGTTGCAGAGGAGCGGTCTTGACATCGCTGAAGAGCTCACTGCAAGCCAGCATCAAATCATGCTCACAATTAACCTGTAGTTTTGCGTTAGATTCCAGTGTCTTTTTTAAAATTTAGTCTGAAAAGATGATTTTCTTGGTGTAAAGAATTAAACCCGAGCGATACCAATGTTGCGTAGCAAGACCACTCCAAAAAGTGTAGTCGCGAGGAGAGTCAAAGACGCTGCACGAAACCGGAAAGGGCCTTGCTACAATCTCAGTAAAAAGTCAAAGCTCAAAACCACTCCGCTTTTTAAAAGAGACTTGTTTCGCTCGGCCTCAGCCGAGCAAACCCTATCAAGAGCTCGGCGTGCGTACGTGCGTACGTGCGTACGTGCGTACATACGTACGTACGTGCGTCACGCTAGCTTCGGGCTTAATAACTCGCTCGTCTGACGTCGTAGAAAGGAGTTTGAGATATCGTCGAGTAGCCTGCGGACTCCTCTAGCCACCTGAGTGGTCGAAACCAAAATAAGTTTTCAAACTCGCGCGCTACAGTATCCCAAAGTGGGGTCCATTTTAAGACAAAAGTTGACCGAAGCTAGTCAAATCGCATATCAAAGTGAAGCGCACGAGCTCCTGAGCACGAATCCGACAACAAAAGGTTTCAAAAGTTTAAACAGAGAGCTACAGTAACCAAAACGCGTCGAAACTGCAGCACGTCGGACGGTGACATCGCTGAAGAGCTCACTGCAAGCCAGCATCAAATCATGCTCACAATTAACCTGTAGTTTTGCGTTAGATTCCAGTGTCTTTTTTAAAAATTTAGTCTGAAAAGATGATTTTCTTGGTGTAAAGAATTAAACCCGAGCGATACCAATGTTGCGTAGCAAGACCACTCCAAAAAGTGTAGTCGCGAGGAGAGTCAAAGACGCTGCACGAAACCGGAAAGGGCCTTGCTACAATCTCAGTAAAAAGTCAAAGCTCAAAACCACTCCGCTTTTTAAAAGAGACTTGTTTCGCTCGGCCTCAGCCGAGCAAACCCTATCAAGAGCTCGGCGTGCGTACGTGCGTACGTGCGTACGTGCGTACATACGTACGTACGTGCGTCACGCTAGCTTCGGGCTTAATAACTCGCTCGTCTGACGTCGTAGAAAGGAGTTTGAGATATCGTCGAGTAGCCTGCGGACTCCTCTAGCCACCTGAGTGGTCGAAACCAAAATAAGTTTTCAAACTCGCGCGCTACAGTATCCCAAAGTGGGGTCCATTTTAAGACAAAAGTTGACCGAAGCTAGTCAAATCGCATATCAAAGTGAAGCGCACGAGCTCCTGAGCACGAATCCGACAACAAAAGGTTTCAAAAGTTTAAACAGAGAGCTACAGTAACCAAAACGCGTCGAAAACTGGAAACGACACGCTTGCTTCGGGCTTAATAACTCGCTTGTCTGACGTCGCTGGGTTGAGTTCGACACATCGACGGGTAGCCCTCGGACTACTCTCGCGAACTGTGACGTCGAAATAATAACAAGTTTTAAAAATTGCGCGCTACAGTATCCTGAAGTAATGTCCGCAAAAAGTCAGAACTTCATAGAACCTAGTCGAATCGCATATCAAAATGAAGCGCTCGACCTCCTGAGCAAGAATCCGACAACAAAAAGTTTCAAAACGTCAATGAGAGGGCTACAGTAACGAAAACGCGATGAAAACTGCAGATTTTGGTTTGTTATATCTTGGCACTCGTGCATTGCAGAGCGGCGGTCTTGACATCGTTGAAGAGCTCACTTCAAGCCAACATCAAATCATGCTTACAATTAACCATGCTCACAATTAACCTATAGTTTTGCGCTAGATTCCAGTGTCTTTTTTTAAATTTAGCCTGAAAAAATTAATTTCTTGGTGTAAAGAATTAAACCCGAGCGATACCAATGTTGCGTAGCAAGACCACTCCAAAAAGTGTAGTCGCGAGGAGAGTCAAAGACGCTGCACGAAACCGGAAAGGGCCTTGCTACAGTCTCAGTAAAAATTCAAAGCTCAAAACCACTCCGCTTTTTAAAAGAGACTTGTTTGTGGAGCATAACCACACTTTTTTGTGGAGTATAAAAATAGGCCAAAAAGTGCCAAAAATCGCTTAATTTTGGTCAAAAACGTCCAAAATATAGCGCCGCAGGCAAAAATTTTGCTATTTTCAAGCGCCGCAGGCGAAATTTTTGCCATTTTTAAGCGCCGCAGGCGAAAATTTTTAAAATTCTAGGGGGGGGGGGGTATTTTGGGGAAGGCGGGAGGGGGGTACCTGGGGGGTATGGGGGGGTGGTACACCTCCGGCTAGGGGGTGGGGGGGGGGGGGCTGACGTATTGCAGCTTCAGAGGCCAATGTCGCGCAGCTGACGCGCTGCAGCTTCAGAGACCGATGTCGCGCAGCTGACGTGCTGCAGCTTCAGAGACTGATGTCGCGCAGCTGACGTGCTGCAGCTTCAGAGACCGAAGTCGCGCAGCTGACGTGCTGCAGCCTCAGAGACCGATGTCGCGTTGCTGACGCGGTGCTGCTGCTGTCAATGGTTCGGGATTGCTGGTCTCGGTGTTGCTTTGCGCCGACTGCTTGCCCGTTGTCACGCAACTCACGTGTTCGAGCGGATACTCAGAGACCGTTGTCGCGCAACTCATGCTTCCCAGCGGATACTCGGAGCCCGTTGTCGCGCAACTCACGCGTTCGATCGGATACTCGCGCAACTCACGCACTGGAGAACATGGCCCTACCGTCATTGCGCATCCAAGTGTTGTCAAAATGTTGTCTCACTTGGTGCTGAACCTCTGCCTCAAACTTTCGCGGATTCAGCACTATACGCGGGCAACACTGGCCGTCACCACGGACTGTGTATGGCGGTTCTGAATGTAGACTGTGCACTGTACGTACGCAGGCTGCACTGGTCGCCGACTATCTATGGCTGCTCGCAGTGTAGATTGTGTACGCGCGCGGCTTTGCTTCAGCGCGGGACGGCCCGCTGGTATTGTAGAGTGAAGAGCGTCGACCCTCCCCTATAGCAGCATATAATCAATAGTCTGACGTCACCGGCTTCGCGACATAGGCGCTCGCTCGTGCCACGCGCACTCATTGGACCGATGCGTGATCGCGACGCACGGTGATTGGATAGATGAAATACGTCATCCCACTGGCGGCGCGGCAGTCGATCGACCGAATTTAGGCGGCGGCCAAAGACCATACTTCCGCCAGACGGTCCCCCGTGGAAGGCGGTTCCGAAAATGTATAGATGTCCGGGATCCGTCGCCGCTGTCGAGAGATATTTTGTTCACACACAAACAAACAGACTGACAGACAGCGCGCGATTAGTAGAGAGGACCGCCAGACGGTCCCCCGTGGAAGGCGGTTCCGAAAATGTATAGATGTCCGGGATCCGTCGCCACTGTCGAGAGATATTTTGTTCACACACAAACATACAGACTGACAGACAGCGCGCGATTAGTAGAGAGGATCCCCCCCCCCCCAGGTTCCACTTGTCACTATTCTTAGTACTAGGGTCTATAGCCCGTGGCTAACGCGTTGCAGCTTCAGAGACTGATGTCGCGCAGCTGACGTGCTGCAGCTTCAGAGACCGATGTCGCGCAGCTGACGTGCTGCAGCCTCAGAGACCGATGTCGCGTTGCTGACGCGGTGCTGCTGCTGACAATGGTTCGGGATTGCTGGTCTCGGTGTTGCTTTGCGCCGACTGCTTGCCCGTTGTCACGCAACTCACGTGTTCGAGCGGATACTCAGAGACCGTTGTCGCGCAACTCATGCTTCCCAGCGGATACTCGGAGCCCGTTGTCGCGCAACTCACGTGTTCGATCGGATACTCGCGCAACTCATGCGCTGGAGAACATGGCCCTACCGTCATTGCGCATCCAAGTGTTGTCAAAATGTTGTCTCACTTGGTGCTGAACCTCTGCCTCAAACTGTCGCGGATTAAGCACTATACGCGGGCAACACTGGCCGTCACCACGGACTGTGTATGGCAGTTCTGAATGTAGACTGTGCACTGTACGCAGGCTGCACTGGTCGCTGACTATCTATGGCTGCTCGCAGTGTAGATTGTGTACGCGCGAGGCTTTGCTTCAGCGCCGGACGGGACGGACAGCCCACTGGTATTGTAGAGTGAAGAGCGTGGACCCTCCCCTATAGCAGCATATAATCAATAGTCTGACGTCACCGGCTTCGCGACATAGGCGCTCGCTCGTGCCACGCGCACTCATTGGACCGATGCGTGATCGCGACGCACGGTGATTGGATAGACGAAACACGTCATCCCACTGGCGGCGCGGCAGTCGATCGACCGAATTTAGGCGGCGGCCAAAGACCATACTTCCGCCAGACGGTCCCCCGTGGAAGGCGGTTCCGAAAATGTATAGATGTCCGGGATCCGTCGCCGCTGTCGAGAGATATTTTGTTCACACACAAACAAACAAACAGACTGACAGACAGCGCGCGATTAGTAGAGAGGACCGCCAGACGGTCCCCCGTGGAAGGCGGTTCCGAAAATGTATAGATGTCCAGGATCCGTCGCCGCTGTCGAGAGATATTTTGTTCACACACAAACAAACAGACTGACAGACAGCGCGCGATTAGTAGAGAGGATGCCCCCCCCCCCCCCCCCCCCGCCCCAGGTTCCACTTGTCACTATTCTTAGTACTAGGGTCTATAGCCCGTGGCTAACGGGTTGCAGCCTCAGAGACTGATGTCGCGCAGCTGACGTGCTGCAGCTTCAGAGACCGATGTCGCGCAGCTGACGTGCTGCAGCCTCAGAGACCGATGTCGCGTTGCTGACGCGGTGCTGCTGCTGACAATGGTTCGGGATTGCTGGTCTTGGTGTTGCTTTGCGCCGACTGCTTGCCCGTTGTCACGCAACTCACGTGTTCGAGCGGATACTCAGAGACCGTTGTCGCGCAACTCATGCTTCCCAGCGGATACTCGGAGCCCGTTGTCGCGCAACTCACACGTTCGATCGGATACTCGCGCAACTCACGCGCTGGAGAACATGGCCCTACCGTCATTGCGCATCCAAGTGTTGTCAAAATGTTGTCTCACTTGGTGCTGAACCTCTGCCTCAAACTTTCGCGGATTCAGCACTATATGCGGGCAACACTGGCCGTCACCACGGACTGTGTATGGCGGTTCTGAATGTAGGCTGTGCACTGTACGCAGGCTGCACTGGTCGCTGACTATCTATGGCTGCTCGCAGTGTAGATTGTGTACGCGCGAGGCTTTGCTTCAGCGCCGGACGGGACGGACAGCCCACTGGTATTGTAGAGTGAAGAGCGTGGACCCTCCCCTATAGCAGCATATAATCAATAGTCTGACGTCACCGGCTTCGCGACATAGGCGCTCGCTCGTGCCACGCGCACTCATTGGACCGATGCGTGATCGCGACGCACGGTGATTGGATAGACGAAACACGTCATCCCACTGGCGGCGCGGCAGTCGATCGACCGAATTTAGGCGGCGGCCAAAGACCATACTTCCGCCAGACGGTCCCCCGTGGAAGGCGGTTCCGAAAATGTATAGATGTCCGGGATCCGTCGCCGCTGTCGAGAGATATTTTGTTCACACACAAACAAACAAACAGACTGACAGACAGCGCGCGATTAGTAGAGAGGACCGCCAGACGGTCCCCCGTGGAAGGCGGTTCCGAAAATGTATAGATGTCCAGGATCCGTCGCCGCTGTCGAGAGATATTTTGTTCACACACAAACAAACAGACTGACAGACAGCGCGCGATTAGTAGAGAGGATCCCCCCCCCCCCCCCCAGCCCCAGGTTCCACTTGTCACTATTCTTAGTACTAGGGTCTATAGCCCGTGGCTAACGGGTTGCAGCCTCAGAGACTGATGTTGCGCAGCTGACGTGCTGCAGCTTCAGAGACCGATGTCGCGCAGCTGACGTGCTGCAGCCTCAGAGACCGATGTCGCGTTGCTGACGCGGTGCTGCTGCTGACAATGGTTCGGGATTGCTGGTCTTGGTGTTGCTTTGCGCCGACTGCTTGCCCGTTGTCACGCAACTCACGTGTTCGAGCGGATACTCAGAGACCGTTGTCGCGCAACTCATGCTTCCCAGCGGATACTCGGAGCCCGTTGTCGCACAACTCACACGTTCGATCGGATACTCGCGCAACTCACGCGCTGGAGAACATGGCCCTACCGTCATTGCGCATCCAAGTGTTGTCAAAATGTTGTCTCACTTGGTGCTGAACCTCTGCCTCAAACTTTCGCGGATTCAGCACTATATGCGGGCAACACTGGCCGTCACCACGGACTGTGTATGGCGGTTCTGAATGTAGACTGTGCACTGTACGCAGGCTGCACTGGTCGCCGACTATCTATGGCTGCTCGCAGTGTAGATTGTGTACGCGCGCGGCTTTGCTTCAGCGCGGGACGGCCCGCTGGTATTGTAGAGTGAAGAGCGTCGACCCTCCCCTATAGCAGCATATAATCAATAGTCTAACGTCACCGGCTTCGCGACATAGGCGCTGGCTCGTGCCACGCGCACTCATTGGACCGATGCGTGATCGCGACGCACGGTGATTGGATAGACGAAACACGTCATCCCACTGGCGGCGCAGCAGTCGATCGACCGAATTTAGGCGGCGGCCAAAGACCATACTTCCGCCAGACGGTCCCCCGTGGAAGGCAGTTTCGAAAATGTATAGATGTCCGGGATCCGTCGCCGCTGTCGAGAGATATTTTGTTCACACACAAACAAACAGACTGACAGACAGCGCGCGATTAGTAGAGAGGATGATAACGCATTGCAGCTTCAGAAACCGATGCCGCGCAGCTGACGCGCTGCAGCTTCAGAGACCGATGTCGCGCAGCTGACGTGCTGCAGATTCAGAGACCGATGTCGCGCAGCTGACGTGTTGCAGCTTCAGAGGTCAATGTCGCGCAGCTGACGCGCTGCAGCTTCAGAGACCGATGTTGCGCAGCTGACGTGCTGCAGATTCAGAGACCAATGTCGCGCAGCTGACGTGTTGCAGCTTCAGAGGCCGATGTCGCGCAGCTGACGCGCTGCAGCTTCAGAGACCGATGTCGCGCAGCAGCGTCAGAGACCGATGTCGCGCAGCTGACGCGCTGCAGCTTCAGAGACCGATGTCGCGCAGCTGACGCGCTGCAGCTTTAGAGACCGATGTCGCGCAGCCGACGTGCTTCAGCTTCAGAGACCGATGCCGCGCTGCTGACGCGCTGCGCTTCTGACAATGGTTCGGGATTGCTGGTCTCGGTGTCGCTTTGCGCCGACTGCTTGCCCGTTGTCGCGCAACTCACGCGTTCGATCGGATATTCGCAGCCCGTTGTCGTGCAACTCAGGCGCTGGAGAACATGGCCCTACTGTCATTGCGCATCTAAGTGTTGTCAAAATGTTGTCTCACTTGGTGCTGAACCTCTGCCTCAAACTTTCTCGGATTCAGCACTAAACGCCGGCAACACTGGCTGTCACCGCGGACTGTGTATGGCGGTTCTGAATGTAGACTGTGCACTGTACGCAGGCTGCACTGGTCGCGAACTATCTATGGCTACCCGCAGTGTAGATTGTGTACGCGCGCGGCTTTACTTCAGCGCGGGACGGCCCACTGGTATTGTAGAGTGAAGAGCGTCGACCCTCCCCTATAGCAGCATATAATCAATAGTCTGACGTCACCGGCTTCGCGACATTTGAGGAGATGTTGGGGTGCAAAATGGTGCGCGGTCGCTCGTGCGACGCGCACTCATTGGACCGATGCGTGCTCGCGACGCACGGTAATTGGATAGACGAAATACGTCATCCGACAGGTGGCGCGGCAGTTGATCGACCGAATTTAGGCGGCGGCCAAAGACCAAACTTCCTCCAGATGGTCCCCCGTGGAAGGCGGTTCCGAAAATGTATAGATGTCCGGGATCCGAGGCCGCGGTCGAAAGATATTTTGTTCACACACAAATAGACAGACTGACAGACAGCGCGCGATTAGTAGAGAGGACTAGGGTCTATAGCCCGTGAATAACATATTGCAGCTTCAGAGAGCAATGTCGGGCAGCTGACGCGCTGCAGCTTCAGAGACCGATGTCGCGCAGCTGACGTGCTGGAGCTTCAGAGACCGATGTCGCGCAGCTGACCGGCTGCAGCTTCAGAGACCGATGTCACGCAGCTGACGCGCTGCAGCTTCAGAGACTGATGTTGCGCAGCTGACGCGCTGCAGCTTCAGAGGCCAATGTCGCGCAGCTGACGCGCTGCAGCTTCAGAGACCGATGTCACGCAGCTCACGCGCTGCAGCTTGTGTCAAAGGTTGGATGTTGCCGGTCTCGATGTGGCTTTGCGCCGACTGCGCCTCTCTCCGTAATCAGCAAAGAGACCGCCCATGACAGTGGCACCTGACAAACCGACGTTTTGCGCTTCGCCTGTGCCCGTGACTCGTGCGCCATTCTTGGTCAGAATCAGAAGACGAAACCCCGTGTTGGCGGTGCTTTGACAGTGTGTAAAGCATATTGTTACCAACTTGGGCCTCACAGCTAACGGTGCTTTGACAGTGTGTAAAGCAAATGGTGCGCAAGTTGGGTCTCACAGCGAAGCAAGCCCTACTACGCACGCATATGGCAGAATCGTAATCGTTGTTGCGAAGAATGTTGTTCCGAAAACGGCCGAAATTTGCCCGAATATCGCGAATTTCGGACGATTTAGGCGGCGGCCGAAGACGAAACTTGCGCCAGATGGTGCAGCGTCGAACGGCGGTTCCGTTGATGCACGGCTCGTCGCGATCCGCCGCCGCAGTCGGGAGTTAGCGCCAAAAATGTGCCAAAAAACGATATTTTCGGAATTTCGACCGAATTTCGACGGCGGCCCAAGACCAAACTTCGGCCAGATGGTGCCCGGCGGAAGGCGGTTCCGAAAATGTATACATGTCCGGGATCCGTCGCCGCTGTCGAGAGATATTTTGTTGACACACAGACAGAGATCGCGCGATTAGTATATACCCAAGGATACTAGAGTCTATAGCCCGTGGATAACGCGTTGCAGCTTCAGAGACCGATGCCGCGCAGCTGATGCGCTGCAGCTTCAGAGGCCGATGTCGCGCAGCTGACGCGCTGCAGCTTCAGAGACCGATGTCGCGCTGCTGACGCGCTGCAGCTTCAGAGATCGATGTCGCGCAGCTGACATGCTGCAGCTTCAGAGACCGATGTCGCGCTGCTGACGCGCTGCAGTTTCAGAGACCGATGTCGCGCAGCTGACGCGCTGCAGCTTCAGAGACCGATGTCGCGCTGCTGACGCGCTGCAGCTTCAGAGACCGATGTCGCGCAGCTGACGTGCTGCAGCTTCAGAGACCGATGCCGCGCAGCTGGCGTGCTGCAGCTTCAGAGACCGATGCCCAGCAGCTGACGCGCTGCAGCTTCAGAGGCCGATGTCGCGCAGCTGACGCGCTGCAGCTGGCAGTGACTAACAAGGGAAACGTGCAGGAGAACCTGCAGTGAAGCACTCCGACCAGAACGGGAGAAAGCAGGCCGCCACTCACTTATCATGAGAAATAAGGCCGATTTCCGCCCCCGCCGGCGCGCGAGTTTCAGAGTACGCAATTCCCTCCACCTATAAGGACCGGCCGGCGCGCAGCAGAACTCCACCGAAATCCTGTAGACCAGGCTGAATTGAGCCCAAAATGCGCCATTTCGCTTCGATTCAACCAGTAGCCGGTAGCTAAGAGTCAGGGCTGCGCCAATCGTAGACTCGCCTTCCCATTTTGGACGGGAAGAATTGACAATTCATGCGCAAATGCTTACTTTACCACGCCGTCTTTTCGCACTGCATTTCCTCCAATTGTGAAGTTTGAATGCGCGCGCACATTTGAGTTACAACATAGTTTGAGGAGAGTACGGTAAAAGTTGCATTCAAATTTAAACTTCGGCATTAGGAAAGTGGCTGTTTGAAGGCAAAATCAACACAAAATGGAGAAACCAATAGCAAATTCGCGTTCCTCGCCGCGAAATACCCTAGAATCGACACTTCAACCGTACAATTACCACACTTTCAGGTTCGTCGACGTAGGGCTACGGTAGGTCGATTTTCGACCAAAACTCGCCATTCTTGATCCGAAACGCTAAAATAACGCCAGATTCGGCATCAGCGACCTCGAAAGCACCGGGATCGACTCCAACATTGATTTTGACCACCCGGGTGGAAATTCGAATTTTGGACGCGGCCGGGGTACGGTAGCCGAAAAAGTATTTTTGAAAATCGATTCCGGATCAGTTTTCAACGGGGAATCGCGTGGTGCAGTCCATTTGGCCATAACTCATCGCAATCGGGCGCTAAAACGGCCGAAAGTCGAAAATTGGAATTTTCGACCCCCGACGGAGACCCGTTGCAACCGCAGAACTCACGATTTCCTCGGCGGATTTCCGAGAGTTTGGTCCTAAACGAAAGCGAACATGTTAATCTTGCCGATTTGAGATATCTGGCCCGATCCAACAACTGCCTGATTTACTAGGATTTTTTAAAGGCAAATTTTTGTCAAAAAATCACTTTCGGCTACCGTAACCCGAGAACGCGTCGGCCGATTGACTCGGGGTTTTTTTTCCACCCTTCGTCTCGTCGAGGGCTACAACATATCCAAACGGCATCAAAATCGGCCCATTACTCGAGGAGTTGTTATTGACGGAACACCTCTCCAGTAAGTAAAAATTTAAATTTTTGAATTTTTCTCAAAATTTTTCCACTGTGTGTGTGTGTGTGTGTGTGTGTGTGTGTGTGTGTGTGTGTGTGTGTGTGTGTGTGTGTGTGTGTGTGTGTGTGTGTGTGTGTGTGTGTGTGTGTGTGTGTGTGTGTGTGTGTGTGTGTGTGTGTGTGTGTGTGTGTGTGTGTGTGTGTGTGTGTGTGTGTGTGTGTGTGTGTGTGTGTGTGTGTGTGTGTGTGTGTGTGTGTGTGTGTGTGTGTGTGTGTGTGTGTGTGTGTGTGTGTGTGTGTGTGTGTGTGTGAGAGAGAGAGAGAGAGAGAGAGAGAGAGAGAGAGAGAGAGAGAGAGAGAGAGAGAGAGAGAGAGAGAGAGAGACAGACAGAGAGAGAGAGAGTTAGAGAGAGAGAGAGAGAGAGAGAGAGAGAGAGAGAGAGAGAGAGAGAGAGAGAGAGAGAGAGAGAGAGAGAGAGAGAGAGAGAGAGAGAGAGAGAGAGAGAGAGAGAGAGAGAGAGAGAGAGAGAGAGAGAGAGAGAGAGAGAGAGAGAGTGTGTGAGTATATACGTAACTGAACGAGTGTCACGTATTGCTGAAAGTGTTTCTTGACTATGACTGCGTGGCGGTTTCTCTCCTTTAGAGTAGCCATTCACTGGTCTGCGAAGAGTTAATCGAGTTCTTCCAAATCGCATAGTCGGCGGTCTCTGGCGGGTTAAAACCAATCTGTCAGCACCCCGGGGATGAGAGCACCTTGTTCGTGGGCCATTTCTGCGCTGTCGCCGTCGTCGTCGTCGTCGCCTATGGTGTCTCTTTCTTCCTTCTTTCCCGTCCGTCTCTCGCCGAAAGGATGTCTGTCTCTGGTCGCGCCATTACCGCAGACAAAGAATGTCGTCGTCGTCGTCTTATGTGCCAGTCTTGCGCCATGTGCATACTGCTCTGCTACAGTGTCGCTATGGAGTGGATATATTATGTAGTGTCACAGAACTTGGCCCTACACCCCCCCCCCCCCCCCCCCAGAGGTGCTAGTAATCGCCGGCGCGCGATCTGCCTGTCACTCCTCGCGTAGTATCCCTCTGAGACCCAAAGCGTTTCCGTCCCCCCCACCCCCTGCTCCAAATGAGGAAGAGAGTAAGAGTACCTACTCAAGTAGAGCCGACGGCGCTCTGTTACGCCTGCGCGCCTGCAAGTTTTATCGATGAATCACTGTCTCTCTACTACATACCTACTTGAAGATTTATACCTCGCTCGCCTTTACGGTCTCGTCGGATCATTCGTCACGCCTCTCCCTTCCTGTTCAGTCGCTCCGCTGTCGACCTGCGCAGAAGCCTGAATCTACACGGGAGATCGCCCGCCTGGTACTGATCAAGTCTCCGAACGAGGAGACGTTCGGTCTGCGCCTCGCCGGTGGCAGGAAGTCGAAAGGACATCAACCATTGAGCTGCATTAGAGTAGCGCACATTGAGCCGAGATCGGCCGCCGTCAGGTTGGTGCACTGATTTTGACTGGATTTGAAGGTGCAGATGTGTGGCCATGCAAAACAACATTCTGTAGACAAGGCAAGATACTAATTAAGAAAGTTCGAAAGATTGTTTGCTATACTGTTTTGCGCAAATATTCGCGTGCAGATAAAATTGGCCTCAGTTGTGCAAGATCTGACGGGCCGCTCAGATCCGCTCGAGTCAACGTGTTAAAATTCAGAATTGATTTGTGCAACGGTTGTTTAGTGCCCATTGTAACAATCCGTTTTGTGGATATGATGTCGTTCTTAGAGGAATGCCACCTTTGTATGTACATGTAGCACGAGCGAGACCCCGTGATCCAATACCTACACACAGTCGAGTTTTTGCCGCAGGTGCGCCCAGCTAGTCATGGGAACCGAAATCCTGATGATGAATGGCGAGAACATGCTCGGTAGAACTCTGGGAGAGGCCGACAGCATTCTGGCCGATGCCGAAGCAGGCAACGACCACCTCTGTTTGGTGGTCAACCAGCAAAGGGTGTGTTCCTTTGGGATTATGGCTTGTAAGTAAACGTCAATAGATTGCAGAGACTCAGACGCTTGTGGTTTTCCAGCAAAGCGGCGAGCACACCTCCGACAAAAGCGGCGCCGGAACGCGCAGCAGCTCCCTCGAACCTGCCATCAGCCGCGTACAAATGGACACCAACAACAACAATCAGGACGCCAGGAGGACGAGAGATGAGAGCGAGACGAAGATACTCACGGTGGTCTTGTACCGAAACGGCAGGACGGCTGCCTCCTCCCCCAAGGAGAGAAGCAAGCGCTCGCTCGGCTTCAGGTGAGGACACAAAATTGAAAGGAAATAACAAATGTATTTCAAAATATATTTCAACTCGTCTAAAAACAAAATTTATTGTTGAACATAATTAAGTTGGATGTAATTAAATTGAAAATGAATCTGAACTACACGGAATTTTTTATGAAATGTACCATAATACTATTAAATTGAGACAAAATATAGTGAAGCTGTAAAGCAAAAGTCAAATTAATCTGACTACGATAACGGCAACAAATGAAATGAAACGCAGTAACAAAAGTTCATGAACTTCGGTTATGTAGGTGCTCGACGTACTGAATTACGTTGAGACAAATCAAGATGAGCTCGGAGTATGCCACCATCAATTCAGCATCGTCGGCGGCGTGGACTCTCCGCGGGGTCGAATGGGAATCTTCCTCAAGACCATATTCCCGAACGGCATCGCCGCCGACTCCGGCTTGCTCAGGAAGGGTACCTACGGTCACAATACTCCGCCCAAACTAATGAAGTTCTCTACACAAAACTGAATGACAACTTTCTCAGGCGACGAGATTCTCAGCGTCAACGGCGAATCTCTGGCTGGCCTCACTCACGCGCAGGCGCTTCAGCTGTTCCGCAGGGCCAAGAGGTCTGATCTCACGCTGCAGATCCGCCGGAGGCGCTTCAGCTCCGTGTGAGTTCCTTGCGAACGTTACATTCTCTTTGAATTATTCTTGACGTGTGCACTTTAATTCCAAAGCAGTTTCTTCTCAATTTTCGTGGAATCTGCGTCCTTGCAGAAGCGCAACCGCAACTGTAGAGCAGAGGCCCAACTGCAACACTCTGCCCAATCACCGGGCGAGCGACTCGGCCGCCAGCCGAGCTCTGAGAAACTGCCACTCGATGAACGACTGTTTCCAATCGCCCGCAGAGCTTCAGAACGCTCACGACAAGCTCCTAGTCAGACGTGCGTTCGTTTTGTCAACTTTCACACAATTTTCGCGCTGTTTGTGAAGACGTCGACATTTGTGTAACACGACCGCAGGCGTGTATCGCGCCCTTTGATCATCGCGCCGTTGTTTGCGATCGGCGAGACAACAAAAGGCCGACGTCGTAATCCCCTCCCCGAGCTCGGGCGCGGTCTGGATTTGTCTCGCTCTGTTTTCCCTCAATAAACGGCGCGCGCGCTCGGCGGTCCATTGTCCAGTTGTCGATCCCCTCCTCATCCCCCCTCCTGTCTTGCTCGCGTCCAGTTTTCACTGAAGCTTTGGAGAGGGGCTCATGGTTTCACTGGCTACTGCAATGGACAGCTAGTTTTCTGCGACCTCATTTGCCGAACACATAGCAACTTGTCGTTAGCAGGTTTTGAGAATCGGGTGCTCAATCGATTATCCTAGAACTGAAATTCTGTTGAACGTTTGCGTGTATGTAGCTACGGGCACGCAAATGTTAATATAGTGTAAGTGAACGAATCTATCTCAGGTGCTTCCTTTGATTCTGGTGCAGTCCATTAGGTAGCCAGTGGTTAAACAAGTAATGGTTTAAAGGTTAGAGTTGTGAGCTGCAGGACTATGTTTTGGGGGGGGGGAAGAGAAGGGGAGAAGGGAGGGGGGAGGGGGAGGGGCCTCGATAAGACCACCCCTATGATGACCTACATGTCAACTCCACCGCCCCGTGGAGATTGCCTCTTCCTCGCTCCACTGCCGCAGCTCTCGAAGATACCGACCACAATGTGCTCCGATCGGTCAGACTCCCCTTCAAAATCGTCGTGGGTGACTATCTTGTTTGAGAATCGAACAGCCAAACCGCACAACCCCCGTCCCTTCCCCCCCCCCCCCCCACCGCTTAGTTTGTTTACTTGGACCGCGGAGTTCGGTTTGCGTTTGCGTTCCACCAGATTCGCCTTGCTGCGATAATTGTTCTTCGCGGCTTGTTTGATTGCGTCAGGCAGGGGCTCCCAAGCGACCACGATTGTATATCAACAGCGTATCCACAGAAATACAACAGCGTCATAGTAAGTCACGATAGCGCGATCGACGGACGCACAGACGCACGTACGGACGACGAATAGTCTCTCGGGAACCGTTTCTAGCACATGAGCGTCCCTACAACCAGTCTTCGCGTCCGGACGTCGATCAGCGTCTCGATCAGCGGGTCGGCCAGACTCTTCACTGCCAGCACCGTGTACGGCAGCAGTTCAATAATCGTCGTCGCCGGCAATTGATGCACCATTCTGCAGTGGTCGACGCCGAAGACAGTGAAGACGGTGACGCGACAGACGATGGGCAAGTAGCCGACGACGAAGACGGCGACGCCGGCCGTCAACTTGGCGAAGGAGATGCGATTCGAGGCCGACGACGATTGCTGGCGCGGTAGATTCCGCTTCGAAGCTGTTACCAAAGCTGTAGTCGTCAGCAGAAAGGCGACGACGACTTCCAAGTAGCCGGATGCGACAAGCATAGCCCAGATGGGGAGGCCGAAGGTGTCGTCACGCAGGCAGATTGAAGGCGTCAAGCAGAAGCTCCGCGGCCACGGAAGCAAAACGCTGAATGCGAGATGGGGAAGGAGCACAGCCGCAAGAAAGACGGCTATGTGACAGGCGGCCACCTGGAATTTGCAGAATCGGTACTCTATGCCACGATGTTTGCATTAGTCATATTTTACACATGTATTCGATTCGATTGATGTATCTGGATTGATGATAATTCGAATTTCACACGATTTCGAGTTGGGCTTTGCCTGCAAACAGATCCGATCCGATACTCGAGTCTGGTAGCTGAGCGGAGAGAGGATGGCCCAGGTCTTGAAGGCAGATAGAGTGGAGTATGTGGCTAGAGAGGTCACCAAACCAACCTGGAAAGGTGTAGCAATTTTAATTGGCCGTTGTTGGCACCCATGAGAAGGTCCAAAAGTGTGAAGACCAATGCGTTTGCATCAAGAAACATTCAAATCTCAAAGTCGCCAGCAACCGAACCTGGAAGCCGTACCACGTGTACTTTCCAGTGGCGTGAACCATCTTCGACAGAGGCTGCCAACCAACGAGCTCCACCAGCCACAAGCTAGAGACCACCATCAGTTGCAGGCACATTAGAACGTCTCCAGAGGACCTCAGCATCAGCAGAGCCGCAACCTTTGGTGGAAGCACTTTGGATCTGAGTCCACTCCACATTGACTTCAGATAGACCAACACCACTGCAAAGGCCACGAGTGCCAGTGTGAAGTTGGTCCGTGTCAGCCACTGGCCCAGTCTGGCCACAACAACCAGCCGCATCACAGACAACTGACGCTCTTCCAGTGACAGATTGGCCTGGCAGCCCTCCAGCTCTTCAAAGGTGATCGACGGGAAGAGATTGAGCACCTGCTTCACAGTGTCGTTGAAGTCCATGACTGACGAAGTGGGCCTCTGTGAAAGGGGAACATGAGTCTAAACGATTGCAGGAATAGTGCTGCCAAACTGAACAACGTCGGGGAATTGAAGTGGCGCGGCGGGTCAGATTTCAGCGCTTGTGACCTGCGTCATTGGTAGGCACAGCGCACGCTGTCTCTTAGCTACTGTATTTATTTTAGCCCGACGGGAGAAGGCTTGAACGTCGTACTTAAACATGCACTGGCACACCTGAACATACACTTGCACATACTTCCTGCCAGACAGCCTAAATGTGTCTAGCGACGAATTTGAGACCCAGTGAGTCATTGCCTGCTAAAGTATACATACATCTACATACACATGTACATACTTTGACTGGGTGGGTATTTGTATAGAGTGCATACACGTAGCGTTCCATCTGCGTAGAAGCAGAGCAGTCAAGCAGCGTTCAGCAGAATAGAACAGTAGAGTCAAACAGTTGAACACAATCTATTGTTGGCCAAGTTCCGGATCTCAGCTTAGCGCCTTCTCACAAAGGTGCGCATAGGTACATACTACCTACATGTATCTCCATGTACGTGGACGAATGTTGACTTTGAGCTCGAAGTTGTGGCCCGCCAACTATGTACATACATAATACAAAACTGGAACTTTCGGCCTGTGTCATTACCAGCCACCGGGAGGGAGGTTGCCTGCCGTATTGCATTGTTTGTTCACCAATCACCACCACCAATACGAAGCTTCTACGCACCGCTTCAACAATTCGACAATTCTACTCACGATATTGCGCAAGCTACGTTGGCGACACTACATGACATTGTTTGCAGCACACGATTCCAGAGACAGAATACAGGCGACTATAATACGATCAGGCGAATCGCACCGGACCACAGCCAGTGTAGAACCAACGCGAGTGATGTACTTAACCTGCTAGTTACGGAGTCGGCTTCGGATGGCAGTCTCAGCCACGATTCTGCCACTTCCAGACTTGGCGTGGATCGCTGAAGTAGCACAAGCGAAGGTAGGAGGAAAACAAGTTCTGCAAGCGGAAGAAATTTGGACAAAATTCCCCGTTTGAACACCTTCTTCATATCATCAACACACGACACACCTCGCTTAACGAAGGTTTAGACAACCTGGTTGCTATTGAAAGTGTTCCAGATTCGTTCGCGAACTTTCCAAAGTCTACCACACTGTGCCAAATCGCAGTTACAGTACCGTCGTCCAAATGCTGCTGCAAAAGTCGGCGTTTGCACTCCCGACTCGCGCCAGCGATAAGAAGTCGGCGGAGACGTCTGAAGGTCACAATGAATTACTCAAACAAGACATTGACGAGAGTCGTGCCAAAATTGATGAGTGTTGGAAATTTTAGAACGAGAATGATGAGATTCGCCATCAACGCCTTTCGATCACCTTAATCCGCATACCACAAAGTGCCGAATAGAGGAAGATCTCCAAATAGTGGTAGGGTGCAGGCAGAGGCCGATTGAAACAATAGTGGCAGGCCCCCAATTAGTGGCAGATACCTCCCACTATCATCAACGATGCCACACATTTTGGCATATAACATGACCTTAACCATATGAGTAGGACCTAACAGTTCCCGGATCAAAATCGACATTCGGGATCAAAATTCGGGATCAAGCGAAGACGCGTTCTACGGACCTGTGGATGTGTTGTACGGTTGGAAACGATGAAACTTGCTATGTAAGGGTAGTTTCGTTGTTGTTTGCTCTTGCTGGAGTGATTGGACGGATTTGCAGGAGCGAAAGTCTATAGCCACTCACAATGTAGAATGCCAGCGGCACCCCAATTGTACAGGCGCCCCAATTGTACCAAAAAATTCGAATTTTTAAATTTTAATAAAATTCTTCCACCGCCGAAATTTTTCACCACCCGGGCCCCGAGCACGCTGCGCGTCGTCATAAGCTATCTCTTAAATAAAATTTGGTTCCCTAAGTGCTTCCTAGCGAGCGCTAGCCCTCAACATGCTAACTGTGGGCCTTACCGCTCCTGAAGTACTCCTTCGCTTTTCAAGCGGCGGAGTGCCAGAAAGCTCCCCACCGCCTCTCCAAACCCTAATTACATACATGCATGCTTCACGCATTGTAAAATATCCCGTATCTCAATATTGTACGCTTAAACCCTGTATGTCTGGCAATATTGCTGATTGCGGAACTATGTACAGCAGAATGACCAATCAGTGATCTTCAAACCCCTTTCAGTTGTGCTGGTGACCGGTGGGACGGGCTTCGTGGGAAGCCACTGCGTCCGCCGTCTACTGGAGGACGGCTACCGCGTCAAGGCCACTGTCCGGGATGTGACGAACGAGAAGAAGAACGCGCCTATCAAAGAGCTGGACGGCAACAGGGGAAGACTAGAACTGGTTCAGGCTGAACTTCTGGACAAAGGCAGCTGGAAGGAGTGAGCGCTAGTGCACAGATGAAAAGACGTGGAGTGAATTCCAGAATACATAGGCGAAGAAAACAGGTGGCTCTATTCAATCGCCAGTATCAGCAGTTCAGTTGGCGTTCAGCATTCGTTCTTCACTCTCGCATAGGGCGGTGCGCGGCTGCACCTACGTGCTGCACGTGGCTAGTCCCTTTCCACTGGCGCAACCCAAGGACCCAAACGAGGTGATCCGACCGGCCCTCGAGGGCACTCGCAACGTTCTGGGCGCCGCCGTCGCCGAGCCGGGAGTCAAGCGCGTCGTCCTCGTCTCCTCCTGCGCCGCCGTCTACCGTAAGAAAACAGAGTGACGCTATTGCGTAAAATATTTGGAATAAGAGCCTCCTTATCGTCGCCGAGACACTACCGTAAATACTCCAAAGCAACCCTAGACGTCACTGTCTTGAAGTTGGGGGTGTGGAGACGGGGCTTACTGGCGTATTTACGGTTACTTGGATGAAGAGCTACATACATAACCTTATGTTGATGCAAAAGCAAACAGTAGATACTCCAATATGCCCCCTCCTGGGCTTCTCGTTGGATGGCAGGCAATCTGTTGATGTTGGTGAAACGAGAGAAACTTGGGGGGTCTGTTATTTTCGTGGTGAAAGAGCGACGGGGTACGGGAGGATTTGCAGTAGGTACGATACACATTTTAAGCAATTTGCATACATAGTCTCCATAGTACACAACGCTGCACAGCTCACACTACGCATCCTTTCAGCCGGCCTGGAAGGCTCGAAAGCCTACTTTGACGAGAGCGACTGGGCTCTGACGGACCTGAGCAAGGAGGGCGTGACCCCCTACTACGCCTCGAAAACACTGGCAGAGAGGGAGGCGTGGAAGATGGCCGAAGAGACGCAGAAGACTGGCAGAAACCTCGAGTTGGCCACCGTCTGCCCCGGGTTCATTCTGGGCCCGGCGCTCACCAAGGACTTCACCTCGGCTGAGGTATGTACTGAAGAAACAATGCCTAATTGTACGAAATTAGCCTTACAGCGTATTCTATAGCTAAACTGAACCCAACTTGAATTACGCTAAGCCGAAGTTAAATAAAGCAAATAATTGGATATCTATCTTATGAATGAATTTCACTACTACAAACGACGATAATGCGAAAGCGAAAACCGCTTACCATTAAACGATAGTACTTAGGAACAGAGAATACTAATGCACCCCAGTTTGCAGAATTCACTCACCCACATTGCCAAGACAAGTTGTCGGCCTGTGCATGAGCGCTGCGCATCTCTCTGTCTCTAGGTGGTGCGCCAGTTCCTGCAGGGCAACATGCCCGTGCCGGGCAGTCTGGCCTACCCGGTCACGGACGTTCGCGACGTGACCGACGCCCTGCTGCGCTGCATGACGGCGGAAGCTGCGCGCAACCGCCGCTACATCGTGGCCAGCGAGAAGTCGATTTCCATGATCGACTTGAGCCGGGCCATCAACCAGGAGCTGGGAAGGCAGGGTGGGAACGGACGTTGTTAGGACTGCGTTCTAGCGTGAATCCTCCAATAAGCGCCCCACCCCCTCCCGCGTCATACACATCACGGGTACGATCAGGAGAGACGCTTGTTGGATGGTGGTGTAGGTTACTGTTGATACTGAAGTTGCCGGTAAGCTGACAGTTGATGTCGCCGCCAGACGACAGTGCTGATCTGCAGTTGGTTACTCGTGTTTGAAATGCCAGGTAGTGAGAACCCTCTGTCAATGCAGTCGTGACGAGCGCCTCCTGTTCAGGCTACGATCTCCCGACGAAGCTGGAGAAGGGTCTGGCGGAGCACGAGCTGCTCCTCTTCAACACTCGACGGGTGGGCTACCGTAATCAGATTGCAAAGTTTGTTGTGTCATACTGTGATAGTTCCGTCCATAGGTTCCTTTAGGGGGGGGGGGGGGGGGCCCCCCCCCCCCGGCCTTCGGCCGAAACGGACGAAGTTCCGGATGACCCTCCCCCCGACCTCCGATTCCAGACTGACCCCCCCCCTAGCGACCCCGAATATGCAAATAATTTTTTCGCCTGCGGCGCTATTTTGTTATTTAACGTGTATTTGGGCCGTTTTCTAGCGAGTATATGGCCTTTATACGTCTGTTTGTGGAAGTTTTTGAGTAAAATTAACCTTTTTCTGGACTTTTTGAAGCAAATAAATGCAAAATTTCTTACAATAACAGACCCCCTATCCTTTTCGGATGGCCATCGTGAAACTGATTCAGGTTCAGGACGACCACCCCCCCCCCCCCTCGATCCTAAACTGGCCCCCCCCGGACCAAATCTGGTAGGAACCTATGGTTCCGTCTGAATGGGTGTCAGTTCTTCCCTCTCTGTTCAGCGAGAGAAGGAGCTGGGCATGCACACGATGATCGACTACAAGGCGGCTGCTCTGGCCATGGCCTACAGTCTCGTCGAAAGCGGACTCGTGAACAAGACTCCGGAATACAAGGGCGTCCCGGCCAAATACCGAGCCTAGAAACTCGACTGAGATGAACGAAATAGTTGCTTGAAAGTGCTAGGAACGGTGTTGTTATCTGCCGACTGGCGTTGTCCGAGTAAGGCGTGACTTTACCGTGCGCTGAGGACCTTTTCACGTCGTCTTAGCCTGAGGACGCCGTCATTTTCGTTTGCGTAACAGATGGCAGGCGGCAACTAGAACACGAGAACGCGCGTACCCGGAGAATAAATACACGTGTAGAGACGCTGAAAGGGCGGACAGAACACGGACTGCCAGCTCCTAGGCAAAACACGACCACTAACCACAGCGTGTAGTAGTAGAGAAAGAATACTCGTCTCTTGGAAAGGCCCAGAGGAACCTTCGTTCAGTACAGTTGAAGAGTCGTCGCCTCTGCGCTGTTGCCACTATTGTACAGACTACACTGCTCTACTGTCCGTGCTTGACATACCCCATCTAACAGAAACATCTGCAACAACTGTACGCATCTTCGCTCCGAGGAAATGGCGGGAAACGACAAGACAGGTATATGTGCGCGTGCGTACGGCATCTGGGAATGTTTCACTCGTTCTGAGTTTCACTCTGTTTCTCAATGTTGCATGGACGGACATACAATGTCTCAGTCTGGTTGCATAGCACTAGAGTCGTTTGTTGTTGATCGCCAAAGCTGGGGCCGATTGCACCAACAATTGTCATTAATTGTATAACTTCATATCTCATTAAATACTAAATCATTGCACACTAAATGAAATGCCTTGAAATCGCAGAATCGAAGTGTCTCTAAAAGCAGACAAGTGTCCGGAATAACCTGCTGACGAACGATTCCCTTCGTATACTGCGAAGAATTGTAAACTGGATTGTATGCTTGTGCAATCGGCCCTTAAGTGCAGTTCAACAACCCAGAACAACCTCTCTACAACCCTCCTTTCAGTGGTGCTAGTCACTGGAGGCACGGGCTTCGTGGGAAGTCACTGCGTGCGTCGTCTTCTCAGTGACGGCTACCGCGTCAAGGCCACCGTTCGAGATCTGCAGAACGAGAAGAGGAACGCGCCTCTGAAGGCGCTGGACCCCAGCGGCGCCAGACTGGAGCTAGTGCAGGCCGAGCTGCTGGACAAGGACTGCTGGCCTAAGTATGGCAGCTTCTTTCGTTTGCCCTCAGGCAGTGGCGGATCCAGGATTTTGGAATGGGGGGGGGGCGGAATTTTTTCGCCGCGCCTCAGCGCGGCGAGGTGTATATCATACGGATGACAATGTCTGTCTGTCTGTCTGTGTGTCCGTCCGTCCGTCCGTGGCACCGAAGTAAAATATGTGACATATGTGGTCAAGTAGAGTCGAGGTCGCTGAGTACGGATCCGGTGTCCGTTTGTGTTGCTAATTTCGCGTTTTCGAGATATTCGCAATTAAAATTCGAAAATGTCGAAAATCGACTTTTTTGTCTGATGCGCTAGCCGCGAAATTTCTTCAGAAATGGAAGGAGCATGGACCGCAGATAATTTGTAACACAAAAGAAATTTTTTGCAAATGTGGAATTTAATAGAAATACGCGATTATTTGTCAAAATTGCATAAATTGACTAAAATACAACGTCGTTTATTGACAAATGTGAATGCAGAAATGGAAAGGTCGTATGCCAATAAGGAGTTGTGAAATAGTTTTGCTGTTTTTAAAAAATGCAATTTCGAGATATTTTTAATCCAAATATGGAAATGTCGAAAATCGACTTTTTCACCTGATGATATAGCGGCGAAATTTCTTCAGAAATGGAAAGACCATGGACTGCGGATAATTTGTAATGCAAGAGAAATTTTTTGCAAATATGGAATTTAATAGAAATACGTAATTATTTTTCAAAATTCCATAAATCAACAAAAATAGAACGTCGTTTTTCGACGAATTTGAACGCGGAAATGGTAAGGCCGTATGCCAATAAGAATTTGTGACGTGGGTTTACATTTTAAATAAATTCCAATTTCGAGATATTTAGAATTAAAATTTTATAGAAATGTCAAAATCGAGATATTTGTCTGATGGCCAGAACAGCTGTTTATTGATGATAATGATGAATGTGCACTCGGAAACAGAAATTCGTGCGCTGAACACAGGAATTCGCTCGCACCAAACTTTTGGCAAGTTTTTTTTTGTTGGATGTGACGTTTTCACACAGGTAGGAAACATCAGATAAACGGCGTCGTATCATGCCGATAACATATAGCGAACGCGGCGATATCACTGAGCTTCAGATCAGCTGTACAGACAACCGTATCGTGGGGATAGCTGCACTTGGCATTAAGGTACCCATTCTCAAGACACTTTCTCCAGATGCGGCAAACAATGTGTACAAAGTTCACTATACTGTTCACCAACATTTGACAGACACAAAGTATAGGTTGAACTTTTTACACACACGGCTTGTTGATGCCACAGGGGGGACCAAGATACCATAAAGTACATCCAAAAATTTGCGCCGCAGGCGAAATTTTTTTGCCCATTTTGGCGTTCTGGCTGCAAAATTGCCTTAAAACAGCGCCGCAGGCGAAAATTTTGCCGATTTCAGCCTATTCTGTTTCAAAAATGCTCTAAAATGGCGCCGCAGGCGAAAATTTTGTTCTATCAGCGTGGTACCGCGCAAAATTTCTTTGTGCGGTCTGCCCAACCCCCCCCCCCCCCCCCCCATAGATCCGCTACTGCCCTCAGGCTATGTTTCCACCGTAAAGCCTCCAATAAGCGCCCTGATCTCCAATAAGTGACCCATTCAAGGGGGTCACTTATTGGAGGTTCTACGCAGGAAACAGTAGAAGCGGAGGCACTGTACGGCACCTTCTCCAGGGCGGTGGAAGGCTGCACCTACGTCCTGCACGTGGCCAGCCCCTTTCCACTGAGTCGGCCGGACGATCCTGACGTCCTGATTCGACCCGCCCTCGAGGGCACCAGGAACGTCATCAACGCCGCCGTCGCCGAGAAGGGCGTCAAGCGCGTCGCTCTCGTCTCCTCTTGCGCCGCCGTCTTCCGTGAGTGCTTGCTTTAGACTTTAGAGTGCTTACTGAAATGCTTGCTTTAGTGAAGTTATAGGGTTATTGCACTGTTCCCTAATTCAGCCGGACACGAGGAGGAGATCACCTACTTCGACGAGACCGTCTGGGCGTCGACCGACCTGAAGCAGGAAGGCGTCTCGCCCTACACGGCCTCGAAAACCCTGGCTGAAAAGGAAGCGTGGAAGCTGGTCGAAGAGACCGCCAAAACTGGAAGGAACCTGGAATTATCCACCGTCTGTCCGGGACTGATCTTCGGACCGGCGCTGACGAAGGACTTCTCCTCTGCTGAGGTAAGACAATTTAGATTTGAATAATCAAATTTTGGTAGGCTAAATTAAGTCAAATTAAATTACATCAAATTAAATTGAATTAAGTTAAATTAAATTAAATTAAATTAAATTAAATTGAATTGAATTGAATTGAATTGAATTGAATTGAATTGAATTGAATTGAATTGAATTGAATTGAATTGAATTGAATTGAATTGAATTGAATTGAATTGAATTGAATTGAATTGAATTGAATTGAATTGAATTGAATTGAATTGAACTGAATTGAATTGAATTGAATTGAATTGAATTGAATTGAATTGAATTGAATTGAATTAAATTGAATTGAATTGAACTGAATTGAATTGAATGTAATTAAGTTAAGTTGAATTGAGTTAAATTAAATTAAATTAAATTAAATTAAATTAAATTAAATTAAGTTAAATTAAGTTAATTTGAATTAAGTTAAATTAAGTTAATTTGAATTAAGTTAAATTAAGTTAATTTAAATTAGATTAAATCCAATTTGATTAAGTTAAATTAAATTAGAGTAAATCAAATTAAATTAAATCAAATCAAATTAAATTAAATTAGAGTAAATCAAGTTAAATTAAATCAAATTAAATTAAATCAAATTAAATAAAATAAAATAAAATAAAATTAAATAAAATTAGATTAAATTAAATTAAATTAAATTAAATTAAATTAAATTAAATTAAATTAAATTAAATTAAATTAAATTAAATATAAATTAAATTAAATTAAATTAAATTAAACTAAATTAAATTAAATTAAATTAAATTAAATCAAATTAAATTAGATTAAATCAAATTAAATTAAAATTAATCTAATTAAATTAAATTAAATTTTACAAAAGTATAATGAATAATTTAATAATAATGAAAATAATGACATTAAATGCACAGCAAACAACTTTGGTCATCCTCCACCGCATTGAATCCATAGAGAGTTAAAGAAACCCCGTGCAGGTGGTGCGCCAGATTCTGCAGGGCAACCTGCCCATGCGCGCCACTTTGGCGCTACCAATCACTGACGTGCGCGATGTGGCAGACGCCCTGCTGCGATGCATGACCCTCGACGAGGCGCGCAATCGACGATACATCGTTACCAGCGAAGAGAGGGCCATTACCATGATTGAAATCGCCCGGGCTATGGAGCAGGAACTGGGATTCCAAGGCTAGTGGTCTCATTTGCGACTTTGCCGCTTTGTGAATTAGAATCGCGCAGTATAGTGATTGGAATGTCGCGGTGATGGGGGTGGGCCATCGTCACCGCTATGTATCTCTGACTACGGTTCAATGATTTCTTCCTTTCTTCAGGCTACGACATTCAGACGAAGCTGGCGAAGGATCTGCCGCCGGCTGATCACAGACTGTTCAGCTCCAAGAGGGTGTGGTTGGCGCAGCATTGACATGAGTCTCATCTGTAGCTGCGTAGCACGCGTCCTATTCAGCGCATAAGGGAGCTCGGAATGCACACGATGGTCGACTACAAGGCGTCGGCGGTCAGCATGGCCTACAGTCTCATCGAGAGCGGCATCGTCGACAAGACCGACCAATACAAGGGCGTCCCAGCAAAATACAGAATTTGAAGCTATGGAGGAAGATGGCGACAAATGAGCGAAAGTGGTAGTTACCACAAGCATGGATATAGAGGCACTGACCAATCACTGACACGCTGCATTTCGTCCCAATTAGAAATCTATACACAGCATGTCATTCTACTGTGTGTCGGTTTTACGCGTTTAGCATACGAGCGCATCCAAGGTTGCGACTCTTCAGTCGAGACGATTGCTTTAGCGTAGGGATATGTGATGCGACGTTCTTATTTAGGAGTGTGCATGGTACGAATATATAAAGCAAATGCATGCCTTTACTTAACCCAGATACAAGTCAGATTTGTTGATCATGTACACGTTGAGTTGCTCTCCAAGTGTCCGAATGGAGTGAGTATTGCTTTGTGAAACAGAACATACCCATCCATGCGTGTTTGAGGCAAGTTTCGCTGCGCATGCATTCTCATAATTCGTTAGGCGTGTACGAGTCGGCAGCCTCGATTACACTTACACTTCTAGCGCTGCAAGGACGAAGCACGCAGCGAGCGCTCTCTCAACGATGTCACTGAACGACGCGACGAGTGCTGAGTATCTTCCACTCTTCCAAGAGCTAGAAGAAATGAACTCTCAGGGATTTGCAGCTGCTAGTACTCCCCTAGTTCTTGTGACCGGCGGGACTGGTTTCGTGGGCAGCCACTGCGTCCGGCGCCTGCTGGAGGACGGATATCGCGTCAGAGCAACCGTCAGAGATTTGCAGAACGAGAAGAGGAATGGAGGTCTTGTCAAGCTGGGCGGTAGGACAGGACGACTAGAGTTGGTTCAAGCTGATCTATTGGACAGGGACTGCTGGAAGGGGTGAGATGGTAGTCACAGAGAGGTCCTTCTAACTCACTACAGTTATCCCGCAGCACACTGAATATTGTAGCGCCGTGCGAGGCTGTATGTACGTGTTGCACGTGGCCAGTCCGGCCCCTTATATCGACCCCGAGGACCCTCAAGATCTGATTCGGCCTGCCCTCGATGGCACCAAGAACGTCCTAAGCGCCGCCATCGCCGAGAAATGCGTCAAGCGCGTGATTCTCGTTTCCTCAGTGGCCGCCCTCTTCCGTACGACTTGATACAGTAAAAGAGCTACCGTAATCCTCAATGAGAAACTCATGATTCCTACATATGTATGTACTCAGCGGGTCGCGACAAGTCCTACTTCGACGAGAGCGACTGGGCGGCGCCAGACGTCGACAAAGGCGGCTTCCAGGTGGTGCCTACATATATACTTCACATACGTACTTTGTTTTAGTTGGTTGGGTTACTTCGAAACTACTATTTACATGGCCTAATTGTTGGGAAATTATCACCACTATGTACTTACAGGCCTACGCGGCGTCGAAGCTGCTCGCAGAGAAAGAGGCCTGGGCTATGGTGGAACGAGCCCAGAAGGAGGGCAGGACACTAGAGATGGCGTCAGTTCTACCCGGATTCATTCTGGGACCCGTGGGCCCAGCCCTGGCGACGGATCCCCTCTGCAGACCGGGCGAGGTTCGCATTTTCATTTGGATCTTGCGTCAAATCCGACCGCCGATTCAGGTGGTGCGCCAGTTTCTGCTGGGCAAACCCACCCTCCCCTTGCACCTGAGCTGGCGCCTGCTTGGCAAAACCCGTAGCTACCGTAATTTTGCATCCGATGCTCGGCGGAGAGTTTTTTTATTTTGCAACAAACAATCAACCAGACCAAATTCTAAGTTCTACGTTGAGGTCGTTGGTTTTACTAAGCGGTGTCTCGGCCTTTGGTCGACGTGCGCGACGTCGTCGACGCCATTCTGCGCTGCATGACACTTGGGAAGGCGCGCAATCGACGCTACATTCTCTCTTGGCAAGAGAAGACTACGCCCATCTTCCAGCTGACTCGCGCACTGGAGGCCGAGTTCGCCCCACAAGGTGACTGGAAGTCGTAACAAACGGCGCGGAATTCTAGAAGTACGTACAATGTACCTAGTAGTGCGAATTGTCATCATCTTTCTTGACAGAAGTGTACCACTGCATAATGATGGAGCTTTCCACCACAAACGCGTCTCGATGGCGATTAAAAGGCTCCCGTTATACTTGCAGCTGAATGATAATCTAATCCGCGTTCGCGTCTTCAGGCTACGACATACAGACGAAGCTGCCGCTAGATCTGCCGTCGCCCAACAACATTCTCTTCAGCTGCACGAGGGTGCGCGTCGTCTCACGATTCTTTGTAACTTTTCTGGTGTCGCAAAATTCAAATGCGACGCAGTGGCCGACGCGTGAAGTGTCCTGTCTTCAGCGCGAGAACGAGCTGGGGATGGACACCATGATCGACTACAAGGACATGACCCTGTCCATGGCCTACAGCCTCATCGAAAGAGGACTTGTGGACAAAACGACGCAATACAGGGGCGTCCCGGCCAAATACCGTCTTTAG
>JASAMZ010013542.1:0-11304 GCA_030248115.1 Linhomoeus sp. GSCO2_2 | reverse complement strand
TCTATTCACAACTGAAACGAACTGGGCTAATTTTGTCACAAGAAATTCCAGAGTTTCCGCGACAATTTGCTTCCTTTTGTTCAGACTGGTGAAAAGCGACGACGACGACGATAGCGACACTTTGCTATCGCACCGCTCCTTTCAACGGCAACGAATACGGCGGGGATTACGGTAGGGGCGCCGATTCGAAAAACGCCAATAATGACGAAACGAATGGCATCAACAACTCCATTCCCATTCCGAGCGGGGTGAATTTTCAGTATTTTCAATTTGAGATTTGTAATGTAATGATGGAAATCAATTTTGTTTCTATAGCTCGAGAGCGGCATAAAGACACTGATCGATAACTACCCAATTTCACGTCAATCTGAACAAGCTGTTTTAAAAAAGTTGAGTTGTTTTATTAATACAGAGTGGTTTGTGAGTGGTTTAAAGTTGAAGAGTAAAAGAGTGGATACTTTTGTAAAGTATTTTGAAGCCTTTCCGATATGACGCGCGCCCGCCCGGAGTCCACTATTCACGCGCTACTTCTGACACGCTCCTTTCTGAGGGGTTCTTGCAGGGCAACATTGGGATCGCCCGGGATTGATTTTTGAGCAAGACACACGCATTTCTGAGCGGTTGTTGCAAGGCAACATTGGGATCGCCCGGGATTAGTTTTTTTAGCAGACAAAGTTGTTCATAAGACAAGGGTTTAAAAAACAGAAGTATTTCTTTAGGAATGACCGTTCAACAACTGCCTCAACGTAAGCTTTCAAACGGTCGAACGAATGCCGCTCTACAACGTAAGACGAGCGAGTTAGAGAAGTTTTGCGTTTTGAACTTTAGGGTTACTGTAGCTCGCGATATTCAAACTTTTGAGTTTCGACCAATAGAAGAACAAAATGATCATTTAATGATCAGTGAGTCAAGAGCTATCCAGCAACTCAAGATCGTCTCTCTACGACGCACGCTGAGCGAGTTAGAGCAATTTCTATGCTAAATACGCGAGAATGTCGCTTTTCGTGTTGCGTGTTTGCGTAATTAAGAAAACTTTTAATGCCAAACGAAAGAGCACGTCGAGACCTTATAGTTGACCTATCGCACGCCGCTCTACGACGTAAGACGAGCGAGTTAGAGCCGTTTTCCGTTTTCAATCTTTGGGTTACTGTAACTCGCGAAATCCAAACTTTTGAATTTTGCAACCTCTTAGCGGAATTACCAGTGAGTCAAGACCTATCCGTGGAGCCCAAGATCGCCTTCCTGTGACTCTCCAACATGGAGATATGACAGTTGCGTTTTGAAACGTCGGGTTACTGTAACTCGCGAAATTCAAACCTTTGAATGTCGAAATCTAAATCGGATGAAAGAGCACGTCGAGAACTTTTAGTTGACTTATAGCACGTCTCTCTAGGAGGTAAGACGAGCGAGTTAGAGCCGTTTTCCGTTTTCAACCTTTGGGTTACTGTAACGCGCGAAATTCAAACTTTTGAATTTCGCAACCTCTTAGCGGAATTACCAGTGAGTTGAGACCTATCCATGGAGCCCAAGATCGCCTCCCTACGACTTTCCAACGTCGAGATCTGACAGGCGCGTTTTGAAACTTCGGGTTACTGTAACTCGCGAAATTCAAAGTTTTGAATTTCGAAACCTCTTAGCTGAATGATCAGTGAGTCGAGACCTTTCCGTAGAGCCCAAGATCTCCTTCCTACAACTTACCGACGCCGAGATCTGAGAGCGTAACGAACGGACGAACGCACGCACGCACGATAAGCTCTCGTAGGGGTTCGCCCGGCTGAGGCCGGGCGGAAAAATAGGGTACTAAACGCGAATACGCACAGAGCGTTTGCACAACGTGAATGACTAGCTTGATTTTGGTCAACTGTGGCGAACTTCAAACCTTTACAAATTTGGTAGACTCAGTTATATCGGCTGCAAATGTTGTGCAATGACTATTGCGTAGGTACACTGGCTTTTGCCGTCCGTTTGACGTTTTTAGTCGAATTCTGTTTGATACAGCCGACCCAAGGAGCAAACGTAGGTACGCATACTTTTGCTTTCCTGTCCCTCATTAGAGGGTCGCTTCTCTCTGTCGAAACGACAATAATTCCTCAGAACTGGCACACTGCACAGCTAGGGGTAGTCACATGACGTACCGCATACCGTATAGCATATCACACATCTTCATTCTTTTCTACCTGCTGATTTCCACTAAAACCCGTGTCATCTCTCTCTGTGTGACGCTCCAAGAGTTCTGTAGAAGTGTTTTCTTTGTCAGTAGATTGCACCATAGCCGCCCAGGGCTGCACATCGCCCGAGGCGAAAAGCGCGTAGAAAGCGGCGCCGAAACAATCGCCGCCGCCGTCCAGAAGATGTGTGATATGCTATACGGTATGCGGTACGTCATGTGACTACCCCTAGCTGTGCAGTGTGCCAGTTCTGAGGAATTATTGTCGTTTCGACAGAGAGAAGCGACCCTCTAATGAGGGACAGGAAAGCAAAAGTATGCGTACCTACGTTTGCTCCTTGGGTCGGCTGTATCAAACAGAATTCGCATGCAAACGTTAACGGACGGCAAAAGCCAGTGTACCTACGCAATAGTCATTGCACAACATTTGCAGCCGATATAATTGAGTCTACCAAATTTGTAAAGGTTCGAAGTTCGCCACAGTTGACCAAAATCAAGCTAGTCATTCACGTTGTGCAAACGCTCTGTGCGTATTTGCGTTTAGTGCTATTTGTTGCTGTGCCTTGGGTGTTGTGTGGCGCTTGTTCGTCGTTTTCAAAACTCGGTTTTCTCGACAATCTGACGGATTTCTTTTGAAAATCAACAAAACTCAACAATAAACCATCGCGTGCTCTGTCACCTCTCAACAATGCGTGGAATGGAGCAAATAAAAAATCACCGAAATTTTCTCCTACAGTTTTGAAAACCCCTATTTTTTCGCCCGGCCTCAGCCGGGCGAACCCCTACGAGAGCTTATCGTGCGTGCGTGCGTCCGTCCGTCCGTCCGTCCGTTCGTTACGCTCGCAGATCTCGGCGTCGGTAAGTTGTAGGAAGGAGATCTTGGGCTCTACGGAAAGGTCTTGACTCACTGATCATTCAGCTAAGAGACTTCGAAATTCAAAACTTTGAATTTCGCGAGTTACAGTAACCCGAAGTTTCAAAACGGGACTGTCAGATCTCGACGTTGGTAAGTCGTAGGAAGGCGATCTTGGGCTTTATGGATAGCTCTAGACTTACTGATCATTCCGCTAAGAGGTTGCGAAATTCAAAAGTTTGAATTTCGCGCGTTACAGTAACCCAAAGGTTGAAAACGGAAAACGGCTCTAACTCGCTCGTCTTACGTCGTAGAGCGGCGTGCGATAGGTCAACTAAAAGGTATCGACGCGCTCTTTCATCCGATTTAGATTTCGACATTTAAAGGTTTGAATTTCGCGAGTTACAGTAACCTGACGTTTCAAAACGCAACTGTTATATCTCGACGTTGGAAAGTCATAGGAAGGCGATCTTGGGCTCCACGGATAGGTCTCGACTCACTGGTAATTTCGCTAAGAGGTTGCAAAATTCAAAAGTTTGAATTTCGCGAGTTACAGTAACCCAAAGGTTGAAAACGGAAAACGGCTCTAACTCGCTCGTCTTACGTCGTAGAGCGGCGTTCGATAGGTCAACTAAAAGGTATCGACGCGCTCTTTCATTTGGCATTAAAGTTTTCTTAATTACGCAAACACGCACCACGAAAAGCGATATTCTCGCGTTTTAACGCAGAAGTCGCTCTACCTCGCTCAGCGTGCGTCGTAGAGAGACGATCTTGAGTTTTTTCGATAGCCCTCGACTCGCTGATGATTTGTTCTTCTATTGGTCGAAACTCAAAAGTTTGAATATCGCGAGCTACAGTAACCCAAAGGTTCAAAACGCAAAACTTCTCTAACTCGCTCGTCTTCCGTCGTAGAGCGGCATTCGTTCGAACGTTTGAAAGCTTACGTTGAGGCAGTTGTTGAACACTCATTCCTAAAAAAATACTTTTGTTTTTTTACCCTTGTCTTACGAACAACTTTGTCTGTTAAAAAATTAATCCCGGGCGATCCCAATGTTGCCTTGCAACAACCACTCAGAAATGCGTGTGTCTTGCTCAAAAAATTAATCCCGGGCGATCCCAATGTTGCCCTGCAAGAACCCCTCAGAAAGGAGCGTGTCAGAAGTAGCGCATGAATAGTGGACTCCGGGCGGGCGCGCGTCATATCGGAAAGGCTTCGAAATACTTTACAAAAGTATCCACTCTTTTACTCTTTCACTTTAAAACACTCACAAACCACTCTGTATTAATAAAACAACTCAACTTTTTTAAAACAGCTTGTTCAAATTTTGCGCCCCGCAATACCACTAGTCGATCATTATGATTCCCTTGGCGTATAGCATCTGAGCCAGGCCCAACTGAATAAATAATGTTTTTAATACTAGTTCTAAAAAATTCAACTTCAAAACTTTTCAAATCTACAATGTAGGAAAACGAGAAAATGTTCGATTAAAAACAACTCTCTCAAATAAGTTCCGCTCTACTTGCATGCTTCAAATTAGAACGCACATCGCGTCAAAAACCGTCCAGAGTTCAACTCTTACTCAAACACGCACAATTTTAAACCAACTAGGCACCACCAAAATATCAACACAGTGAACAAATTTGAAATTAGTTTTAATTCAATGTTTACCTTATCCTCATCGTCTTCGCAATTCAAATCCGAGATTGACGTGAAATTGGGGTAGTTATCGATCAGTGTCTTTATGCCGCTCTCGAGCTATAGAAACAAAATTGATTTCCATCATTACATTACAAATCTCAAATTGAAAATACTGAAAATTCACCCCGCTCGGAATGGGAATGGAGTTGTTGATGCCATTCGTTTCGTCATTATTGGCGTTTTTCGAATCGGCGCCCCTACCGTAATCCCCGCCGTATTCGTTGCCGTTGAAGGAGCGGTACAATAGCAAAGTGTCGCTATCGTCGTCGTCGTCGCTTTTCACCAGTCTGAACAGGAAGCAAATTGTTGCGAAAACTTGGAATTTCTTGTGACAAAATTAGCCAAGTTCGTTTCAGTTGTGAATAGAAGAAACGGAAATATTGTATCGCCTAAGTCTAGAAACGCAAACGTATTCGTAGCTCAAATTAAGGAAACATTGGTCGCAGACATGGAGGGGCTACTGCACGCACGCCTGCAGGGGCTGCTGCACGCACGCATGCAGGGGCTTCTGCACGCAGGGATGCAGGGGCTCCTGCACGCACACATGCAAGGGCTCCTGCACGCACACACGCAGGGGCTCCTGCACGCACGCATGGAGGGGCTCCTGCACGCACGTACGCAAGGGCTCCTGCACGCAGGGATGCAGGGGCTCCTGCACGCACCAACGCAGGGGCTCCTGCCCTCACGCATGCACGCACGCCAAGCAGAAATCAACTCATGTGACACAATTCCAAAGTTCAGTAAAACAACAGCAACCTCTGTCCGTGGCGTCGCAAAAATCGGATTTTCGTGCCCAATTTGAAATCGGCGTCGCCGTCATTCTTGTCGTCTTTCGGGAACAATTCCGCTCGACGGAAGACGGTTTTCGCTGCCTCGTCTAGAATTGTTGAAAAAAACATACCGTATTGCGGCGCTTCGAAACAATTTTCAAATCTTCCAAACGATTCAACATATGAAATTTCACACTTCTGAACACACTCATTATTCCATATTGTGTAACCTTTCAATTCTCAAAATTAAAGGACCTACCCTCTCTCAAGGCGGGTCCCATTGCGCTCTTTTGAAATTCCTCAGCTACCATATCGCAGCCCGCGTCCAGACACTCCAAGCCTCGTTTAGTCAACTCCTGGAAATAATAGTATTCATTGAGACAATTCAAAACTAAGCTAAGTCTAGTCTACAATTAAAGATGTAGATATTCTAAATATTTCATTTTAAAACTTCTTTCGAAAATTTTGTTTTCAAATGTATTACCTATATTACGTCAACATCTTTCGGTTGACAAACGTGAAGCATATTGCGACAATGCACTTTACAAATCCCGATACGCGTCGCGATTCAAATTTGTGTCGAAATCATACTAACAAGCTCCGGTATTAAAAAGTTGAGTTTGTATTCTGACTGACATTGCATAGAGTTGCGTTCTTTCTGCAGAGAGTGCGAGAGTTCATCGCCCGTATTGCTGCGCTTCAAGAGCTCCCCCTTCGCAAGAGGGTATTGCTTAGCAATATTGATATCGCCCGGGATTTGGTTTTTAGAGCAAGAAAATCCCTCTTTTGAGCAACGCTTTAAAAAAAGTGACAAAAACTTGTCAAAGTTTTGACAAACATATGACAGAGAAAGTTTTGCAAATAATCCGTGAGTCGTGAGCTATCCACTGATCTCGAGATCGTCTCTCTACGGCGCAAATCAAGCGAGTTAGAGCGATTATAGTGTTCGAATCTCGAGAATGGCGTTTCCCGTGGTGCGTGTTTGCGTAATGTTAAAAATTGTTGCTGCCGCATGAAAGAACACGTCGAGAGCTTTCACCTGACGTGTCGATCGCCGCTCTACGACGAAAGACGAGCGAGTTAGAGCCGTTTTGCGTTTTCGGACATTTGGGTTACTGTAACTCGCGAATTTTAAACTTTGAGTTTCGATCAATGGGAGAACAAATGATCAATGAGTCCAGAGCTATCCAAGGTGCTCAAGATCACCTCTCTACGACGCAAGACAGACGAGTTAGAGCCGTTATGCGTTTAAAACCTTCGGGTTACTGTAACTCGCGAAATTCAAATTTTTGAGTTTCGACCAATGGGAGAACAAATGATCAGCGAGTCGAGAGCTATCCACTGACCTTGAGATTGTCTCTCTACGACGCAAGTTGAGCAAGTTAGAACGATTTTAGCGTCAAAATGTCGAGAATGGCGTTTTCGGCGGTGCGTGTTTGCGTAATTAAAAGAACTTTTGCAGTCACATGAAAGAACGCGTCGAGAGCTTGAACCTGACGTGTCGATTGCCCCTCTACGACGTGACACGAGCGAGCTAGAGCCGTTTTGCGTTTTGACCTTCGGGGTACTGTAGCGCGCGCAATTCAAACTTTTGAATCTCGACTTCTCTTACCGGAATGATCACTGAGTCGAGACCTATTCGTAGAGCCCAAGATCGTTTCTCTACGTCTTTCCAACGCCGAGATCCAAGAGCGTTACGCACGTACGTACGTACGCACGCACGCACGCCGAGCTCTCCTAGGGTGTCACCCGGCTGAGGCCGGGCGAAAAAATAGTGTAAAATAAAAAAAAATTGCCGCACCTCCATAAACTCGCGGAATTTCTGGCGAAATTGCTCCTTTTTCGCCTTGTCTTCCTTCTGTATATAGTCAAACACAATTTTCCAAATTTCCACACCAAAACACGCATCAAAATAGAGGTAAACACGCACCGATTTCGGCTCGTAATTCACTCCCGTGTAGTTGAGGAATTTCGGCGGGAGCGACTCGCGAAATGTGGCCGAAAATTCCATTGGATCTTCTATTATGGCGCTCAGCAGCTGAAATTCAGAGCAAAATACAGGGTGGCAAAAATTGGCGATTTTCGCAATAAATTATACAGCGACCACATATTCTGTGGAAATTTAAAGAAGATTTAACCGTAAGACGTAAAACGACTCGTGCTAGTCATGTCAGAAATAACCTTGCGCCAACAATTTTTGCTAATCGGAGTATAGTCATCAGAAAATCACCCACTGTAGTTCGCACAAAACAGGTCTTCCCGCCATGACATTTGTTTGCAAAATGGTATAATTGCTTCAGAATTACACGAAATTTCTAAGCTTCAACAATGACCATTCTCACATACAATATTCCTGCACGAATACCGTAAACACTCTAATAAGTCGACGGGGACGTATTTTTCAAACATCATTCTAAGGGGGGTGGGGGGGGGGGGGGGGTGGCTTATCAGAGTATTTACGGTACGCAAAAAGGGGGATCCCCAAACTAAATGGTCGACTAATACAAGTTACATCAAAGAAGACGCAATTGAAAATAGATGCGCAAAGTAGTTCTCTGTTGCAAATGTAGACTGTACTTTGAGTTCCACGCGCAGAGTTCAAAAGAGGAGGTTCGAATTGACGTTACACCAATTGCGAAAGCGACGCGAATAGAATTAGTTCGAAATTAGCTCATCGTGGAACGATGTCGTCAGCTGGCTTGGAAGATGAAGAACAGGATTTTTTGAAAGAACTGTTTTCCACATGGCTGCCGGCTGATTTCGACTGCGAAATCGTGCAATTTTCCCCCCGAAACGCGACCGCTTCCGAATTTTTCGCCAAAATTCACTGTGCAGTTGCCGACGCAGAAGAAACGAAGTCGTTTGTGAAGAAATTCGGTGAGAATACGAGCACTGGGTGGATCGTTTACTCGACGAAGAAGAGTCAGCGCAAGACGTTGTCTCCCTCGAAGCGGCCGATCAGCTGGGCCAAGTACCACTGTCAGTTGTCGAGCACGAACAAGGCTAAGGATCCACAGAAGGCGTCGACCTCGCGGAACTTGTGCTGCGAGGCTTCCATCGAGTTCAAGTTCTGCAACCAGAAGTTCGAGTACGACGCCAACAGAAGGAGGCGCCCATACTCTGGCCCCAAGTGCGTCGTGGAGATCGACTGGAAGCACAACCACCTGCTGCGATCCCAGAAGTCACTGGCCTTTCTCAGAGTCTCGCAAGAGTCTCACAGTACTGTTATGGGTGAAATCGACCCAATATTAGTAATTTTTTTGCCTGGGCGCTATTTTTGAGCAATTTTGTTACAATGTGAGCCAAGAACGCGATTCTTGCTCTTGTTACCCCTCCCCTTCCAAATCTCGCCCCCCCCCCCCCATCCCCTCCTAGCCTCACCAACAATCGCACCACCTATAATTTCAGTGCTGATTCTTTCTTCAGACGCAGAGAAGCTTGGTCTGGAGCACGCTTGGCCAGAGTCGGAGCAGCGCCTCTGTGCCTTCCACGTGGGCCAAGCCGTGTGGCGCTGGCTCTGGAATGGGAAGCAGGAGATAGCCAAGGAGGATAGGCGGCCCCTGATGATCGACTTCATGAAGCTGCTGCGCGCTTCTAGTCCACAAGTGGCTGAGGAGCTCTACCAGAGCATCAAAGATTCGGATGTGGCGCAGAAGTACGACAATTGGCTGGAGCATCTGCGAGGTCGGTTGAGCACGTGCTTGAGTTGGGAGGGATTGACTACTGGGGGTGCGGAGGGGGGAGTGATGGACGTATTGTGGAAGTGGGGGGTTGAATGGGGAGAAAGGGGTATGGAGGGATCGAGTGGTGGGAGGAGAGGGAGATGGTGGGGGGGGGGGGGGGGGGGAGGTAGGGAGAAGGAGGATGGAGTGTTGGGGGGGGGGGGGGAGATTTAGAATATGGAGTGGAGAGTTGCCAAACTCGTATCCAGTGATAGAGAAGGTTTATTGTAGGCTACTGGGAGCGAAAGGAGCTGTGGTGTTTCGCCTACCGCGACTCCAGCATGCTAGGGCAGCAGACGAACAACTACAGCGAGGTCAACGTCAACATCTACAAGACCTTCATTCTGGAGCGCTGCAAGGCCTACAACGTGGTCTCTTTGGTCGACATGCTGGTCACTACCTACGAGAACTACTACGAGAACAAGTTGCTGGAATACGCCTGCGGCCGAGTGGCCAAGCCCCGCCTCCTGGTGGAGAAGCTGCTGGCGCGCATGGCCCACGTCGACAGAAGCAGAGTCATTCAGCTGGCCGAGATGGAATTCGAGGTATGCGCAACACGGCACAATGCATACTGCAGTGAAATTTGAAATGGTTGTTGCTCTGATTCGCCAAGCAAAGTAGACCAACTTACTCGCAGTACTTCCGCCATTACAGGTTCCAAGCGCGTCGTTTGCCACCAATGGCACCACGTACGTGGTGAACACGGACGTGGGAGGGTGCACGTGCGAGTTCGGCTGCCTGGGAAGGTTCTGCAAGCACTCGGCTTTGGTCTACGACGTCTACAAGGCGCTGGCCCCCACAGCGCCGCCTCTGACCTCTGAAGCAAAGGCGAATCTCTACTGGCTGGCCACTGGGGAGGTGTTGTCCCCCAACGACGTCTTCTTCCGCCCCATCCAGTCCTCGGCCGCCGAGAGCCTCTTCGTCGAGGAGCCTGATCAGCCATGCCCCACTGTCGCTCCAGAGGCCGAGGAGAGGCTTCTCGACCCCTTGGAAGGGGACAGTGGACAGCTGGCCCCTCCCACTCAGCAGCACGAAGAGGAGGAAGCTGAGCAGCTGTTGGATTTGGCAGTTGGCACGTTCCGAGAGTGTCTCGAGAAGACGCCTTATTCCGCCAAGAGCGTCAAGCAGTTCGTTCGCAATTTGGGCCTGATCCACACAGGTGAGAATCTCGCTGGGGACAGAATGTCGTGTTGTTTTGGATTTGTTCTCCATAGAAGTGCAATTCTTTGGCTGATTTATCACCAATTTCGTCGTGTCCAACTTGCGGCGGACAATATTCACGCTGATTCCCCCTGTGCTGTGCATGTGCTGAGGAAACCTCTTTACGCAGGCAACCAGCTCGACACATTCCTAGAAACTGGAATCCTCCCCAAGAAGCGCTACCACGCAGGCGCCAAAATTCCGTCGATCACGAAATATCTGCACAGGAAGCGGAAGGCAGCGATAGAGCTGACGAAGGGAGCGAAGAGAGGGGCCGCTGGAAGGCTGCCGAAGGGCGCGCCCAAGAAAAGAGCAAAATTCGCCAACAAATTGTCCCAAAACATTTTGAAAAATTTGCCCAACGCGATCAAGCATGGCCGTCGCGCATGATATTTAGGAGAGTCGCGCGCTCGTGATTGCTATTTTGTGCAATGTTGTGTGTTAGCCTCGTGATCCCTTTTGCGCTGTCGTCGTTGGCGTCTTTCATGTGGTTTGAGAGTGTAAATCGCGCAAGTGCATAGTGCATGCGCAAGAACGCAGCCAGTTGAATGCACACATATGTTTGGAACGCAGCCAGTTGAATACAGCGCATATGTTTGGTAGGTAGGCAGTTGGTAGGCAGTTAGGTAGTGAACGATTTCGATCGGCAGCGTCGAATTCTCCGCCTTTGGCTAATCGCGGCAATGTTTCATTGCTCATCTGCATCTTCGGCGAGCCGCAAACTGCGTTTTGCCGTCGGCGGCCAAGCGCAAAGCAAATTGCGCACCTTTCTACTGTACTCTGTGACGTGAACGATAATCGTAGAGACATTGCGCACACATTGTCTGAACTTCGCAACCGGATTTTTCCGTTGCGTCATGGCCCTTCCCATTTAGTTTGGGGATCCCCCTTTT
>JASAMZ010013541.1:25000-64314 GCA_030248115.1 Linhomoeus sp. GSCO2_2 | reverse complement strand
AGTCAGATGGTATGTGCGTGGAGTGCGCCTGGTGCCAGTCACAATTCCCAACAACCGGACTTTGTCCCGACGGTGCTGATGGACGACTGTGTCATTATGCAGTCGGATGGTATGTGCGACGAGCGCCATGCAGTCTTTCATTTCAATGGAATACACAGTCCTAGAAAAGTGTCAAAAGTGACGACACAATCTTTAATGGTGCAAGACTGTATCTTGCGGGGAGCAGGCAAAAGTACACAGTCTTTCGCGTATTTTCACGTTTAGGAGCGAGTCTTCAGACCTGAAAAATCGAAAGACTGCGTCCGAAATTGGGGTGGGGGGGAGCTGGGGGGGAGTTGGCGGGTGGGGGGGAGGCACTTAAGGAGCTACAGGTTAATTGTGAGCATGATTTGATGCTGGCTTGCAGTGAGCTCTTCAGCGATGTCAAGACCGCTCGTCTGCAACGCACGAGAGCCAAGATATAACAAACCAAAGTCTGCAGTATTCATCGCGTTTTGGTTACTGTAGCCCTCTCATTGACCTTTTGAAACTTTTTGTTGTCGGATTCTTGCTCAGGAGGTCGAGCGCTTCATTTTGATATGCGATTCGACTAGGTTCGATGAAGTTTTGACTTTTCGCGGACACTACTTCGGGATACTGTAGCGCGCAATTTTCAAAACTTGTTATTATTTCGACGTCACAGTTCGCGAGAGTAGTACGAGGGCTACACGTCGATGTGTCGAACTCAACCCAGCGACGTCAGGCAAGCGAGTTATTGAGCCCGAAGCAAGCGTGTCGTTTCCAGTTTTCGACGCCTTTTGGTTACTGTAGCTCTCTGTTTACACTTTTGAAACCCTTTGTTGTCGGATTCGTGCTCAGGAGCTCGAGCGCTTCACTTTGATATGCGATTTGACTAGCTTCGGTCAACTTTTGTCTTAAAATGGACCCCACTTTGGGATACTGTAGCGCGCGAGTTTGAAAACTTATTTCAGTTTCGACCACTCAGACGGCGAGAGGAGTCGGAGGGCTACCCGTCGATGTGTCGAACTCAACCCAGCGACGCCTGACAAGCGAGTTATTAAGCCCCAAGCAAGCGTGTCGTTTCCAGTTTTCGACGCGTTTTGGTTACTGTAGCTCACTGTTTAAACTTTTGAAACTTTTTCTTGTCGGATTCGTGCTCAGGAGCTCGAGCGCTTCACTTTGATATGCGATTTGACTAGCTTCGGTCAACTTTTGTCTTAAAATGGACCCCACTTTGGGATACTGTAGCGCGCGAGTTTGAAAACTTATTTCAGTTTCGACCACTCAGACGGCGAGAGGAATCCGCAGGCTACTCGACGATGTCTCAAACTCCACCCTACGACGTCAGACGAGCGAGATATCCCCTCACCAACCGTAGTGGGTCGCTTGATGCTTGACTTGTCAGTTTACGAAACTTGGTACCTAAACGACTGACATGATACCTCACGCTGTCAGGTTGATACCTAAACAAAAATGTCGCATTGATGTACCAAGTGACACACTGCCTTGATACCCCACATCACTTTTGTATCTGCGAAGGGGCTGCCTGAGGCCGCTCACTCTCTGCATGCATCTGTAGTGTTAGTTTGTCCTTTCAGGCTGTCCCCCTGTCTGTTTGCATTCACTGACTAACAGCAGACTTCTGCCAGTAGAAGAAAGTGGTGCTGGTTACCTATACAGATGACATACATAATCGTTCCCCCAACCTATACAGATGACATACATAATCGTTCCCCCAAACAAGTCATCAAGATCGGGAAGGCTCTGCGTTTGGCTGACACGAATATCTTCCCATCCCCTTCACCATTGTGCGAGTTAGAGGTGTCAAAAGCACACTGTCTGAACAGGTAGCTATAAAAGTTAACAACAACAAAAGCTACAAAAGTTCACAAAACAAAAGTTAACAAAACAAGGGAAATGTGCAGGAGGCCCTGCAGTGAAGCACTCCGACCAGAATGGGAGAAAGCAGACCGTCACTCACTTATCATGAGAAATAAGGCCGATTTCCGCCCAAAGAGCCTCCACAAATTCTGCCGGCGCGCGAGTTTCAGAGTACGCATATTCCTTCCACCTACAAGGACCGGCGCGCAGCAGAACTCCGCCGAAATCCTGAATACCAGTCCGAATTGAGCCCAAAATGCGCCATTTCGCTTCGATTCAACCAGTAGCCGGCAGCTAAGATTCGGGGCTGCGCCAATCGCAGACTCGCCTTGCCATTTTGGATGGGAAGAATTGACAATTTATGCGCAAACGCTCACTTTACCACGCCGTCTTTTCGCACTGCATTTCCTTCAATTGTGAAGTTTGAATGCGCGCGCAAATTTAAGTTACAACATAGTTTGAGGAGAGCACAGCAAAAGTTGCATTCAAATTTGAATGTCGGCATTAGGAAAGTGGCTGTTTGAAGGCAAAATCGACACAAAATGGAGAAACCAATGGCAAATTCGCGTTCCTCATCGCGAAATGCCCTAGAATCGTACAAACGTACAATCACCTCACATTCAGTTTCGTCGACGTAGGGCTTCGGTAGGTCGAAAATCGGCAAAAACTCGCGAATATTGATCCGGAAGGCGAAAACAATGCCAGATTCGGCATCAGCGACCTCGAAAGCACCGGGGTCGACTCCAACATTGATTTTGTCCTCGGGGGTAAAAATTCGAATTTTGGACGCGGCCAGGGTACGGTAGCCGAAAAAATATTTTTGAAAATCGATTCCGAATCAGTTTTCAACGGAGAATCGCGTGGTGCAGTCCATTTGGCCCTAACTCGTCGCAATCGAGCGCTAAAATGCCGAAAGTCAAAAATCGGCATTTTCGACCCCCGATGGAGACCGGTTGCGACAGCAGAACTCAAGATTTCCTCGGTGGATTACGGTGATTTTCGTCTTAAACGAAAGAGAACATGTTAATCTTGCCGATTTGAGGTATCTGGCCCGATGCAACAACTCCCTGATTTACTAGGATTTTTTAAAGGCATATTTTTGTCAAAAAACCACTTTCGGCTACCGTAACCCGAGAACGCGTCGACCTAGAGGGTCGGGAGTTTTTGTCCCCTCTTCGTCTCGTCGAGGACTACAACATATCCAAAGGGCATCAAAATCGGCCCATTATTCCAGAAAGTAGCAGCTACTGAACACCCTCCCAGTAAGCAAAAATTCAAGTTTTTGAATTTTTCTCAAAATTTTTCCACCACGCGAAAAAAACGAAGGCCCGAGCACCCCTACTATCCCTCGAGAGCTATCGATTAAAAAAAACCCCGTCCAAATCGGATGAGAAATGAGGCACGAAAGTGAGTGGCAAAAAAGTTAGTCGGTGTCAGCTCCACTATAGCACTCCGCCCCTTTTGGGGTCGGAGTGCTAAAAACACATGGATCACATGCTACTGTTCCATCTGTGGGGTCTTCCTACACCCCAACCACTGTTTCAATGTGTTTCACCGACTGCACGACATGTTGGAATACATAGGGAATGGTTTTCACCATAGGGACATGGATATGTGATGACAATTGTGGTGCCACAAAGTGCCTGACTGTGAGGTATCGAAATATTGTGTTCACCCATTGTTTTGGTTGGGTCGGGTTTTTGGCTTATCAAGTGAAATCCCATCCAACTGTCGCATATCAAGACACTGCACCACTTGATACCTCTACCCTTTCAAGCATCAAATGAACGGTTCAAGCATCAAATGAACGGTTGAGTTACCAAGTGAACCACAGTGGTCTATATATAGACCCTACGGGCGGTGAGGGGTTATTAAGCCCGAAGCGAGCGTGACGCACGTACGTACGTACGCACGTACGCACGTACGCACGTACGCACGTACGCACGCCGAGCTCTTGATAGGGTTCTGGGAGAATGGCTGTAACTTTTTGTTGCGTGGCGCTAGAGTCACCAAACTTTGTGGACATAGTAAAGACACTAGTGCCTTTAGCCCATAGGAGAATCTCTATGGTCAATAGCCGATGGAAAATCAGCAGTGCATGAAGGAGATAACACAATCATCGAATTCAGCGCGCCGTAGGACATAACACTTAGATCTCAAGTCATTTGACACTATGCCCCTGCCAGTGCCTGCATTTAGGATCACACCAGCTTCCATGCCTGTAAATACACAATAGACACTTGGGTTCAGCCCATAGACAATTGGGTTTAACCCATGACCGTTTTAGATAGATCTCAAGTCATTCGACCCTGTGCCCCTGCCAGTGCCAACATTTAGGTTTGCACCTGCTCTCATGTCTGGAAATACACAGTAGATGCTTGGCTTTAGTCTGTAGACATTTGGGTTTAGCCTGGAGTACATTTCAGATAGATCTCAAGTCATTCGACCCTGTGCCCCTGCCAGTGCCTACATTTAGGCACGCACCAGCTCCCGCGCCTGTAAATACATAATAGATGCTTGGGTTTAGCCCATAGACATTGGAGTTTAGCCCGCAGACAGTTGGGTTTACCCTTAGGAGATTTCAGATAGAGTTAAAGTCATTTGATGTAGATCCAAAATCGTTTGATGCCATGCACTTGCCAGTGCATGCAGTGCCTGCGAATACACTTTGGAGTCTCACAACGACAACTCTTTAGTGAGTAGTTACACTGTAAGGTGCTTTTGGCATGAAAACAGGCATCAGTCACAGTGTGCAGTGATCTATGTGCTCAGAATGTGCTGGTGCAGTCGATATTTGCGCAATATTTTGGAATTTAGGCATCGGTCAAAGTTCTAAAAGCAAAGATGCAAATCTACGTGTTCTGACGGTCAGTTTAAGCTATGGATCACTGCGATTCGTCAACTGTAGTGAGCGCTAGAGCATTCACAGACAAACAAACAAACAAACAAACAGATGGAAATTTGGGTTTTGTGTAATTTCATTAAAATTTAGGCATTTGCTAAAGTTCTAAAACTAAAGATGCAAAAGTACGTGTGAGGACGGTCAGTTTAAGCTATAGATCATCGCGATCCGTCAACTGTAGCAAGTGCTAGAGCGTTAAGATAAGGAGACAGATTCACTCACTCACAAACAGACACCGTTAGCCGCTTAGTAATAAGGACTAGAGCCTTTAGCCCGTAGGAGAATCTCTATGGTCAATAGCCTATGGGTAATCTGCAGAGCATGAAGGAGATAATGCCATCATCGAATTCAGCCCACCGCAGGATGTTACAGTTACATCCCAAATCAATTGATACTGTGCCCATGCCAGTGCCTGCATTTAGGATCGCACCAGCTCCCATGCCTGTAAATACACAATAGAAACTTGACTTTGGCCTGTCGTCGCTTGGGTTTAGCCTGTAGGGCATTTCAGATAGGTCTCAAGCCATTCGACCCTGTGCCCCTGCCAGTGCCTGCATTTAGGATTGCATCAGTCCCATACCTGCAAATACACTATCGATGCTTGGATTTAACCTTTAGACAATTGGGTTTAGCCCGTAGGACATTTCAGATAGATCGCAAGCCATTCGACCCTGTGCCCCTGCCAGTGCCTACATTTAGGCTTGCACCAGCTCCTGTGCCTGTAAATACACAATAGACACTTGGGTTTAGCCTGTAGGCATTTGGGTTTAGCCTGTAGGAGATTTCAGATGAATCTAAAGACATTTGACATAGATCCAAAGCAGTTTGATGTTGTGACCCTGCCAGTGCATGCAGTGCCTGCGAATATACTTTGGAGTCTCACAACGACAACTCTGTCATGAATGATGAATGACACTGTAAAGTGCTTTTGTCGCGAAATCAAATGTCAATCGCAGTGCGCGGCGCCTTCTGTGCTCAGAATGTACTGGCGCAGCCGATATTTGCGAAATATTGTGGAATTTAGTCATCGGCCAAAGTCCACAATAGGAGGTGCAAAACTACATGTCACGACGGTCAGTTTAAGCCATAGATCATCGCCATCCGTCAACTGTAGCTAGAGTTATCGTGTTAACAGACAAACAAACAAACAAACAGACAAACAGACTCTATGCCGCTTAGTATATAGGACTAGAGCCTTAAGCCCGTAGGAGCTAAGCCTATGGTGATTGAGCATACTTAGGGAGCCAATGTATTGACCTATGCCGCCCAGCCACTGCTCACAACAGCCCATAGCAGGATCAGATAGATCCAAAGTCATTTGACACTGTGCCCCTGCCAGTGCCTGAATTTATGGTTTCACCAGTACAGTGCCATGGAATACGCTGATTCCAACCACCTGATGTTTGAATTTAGCCCATAGGTGATTTCAGATAAATCTAAAGCCAATTGACACTGTGCCTGCGCCAGTGCCTGCATTTACCATCACACCTGTTCCCGTGCCTCCAAATACACGTCAGAGTCTCAGAACGATAAGTCTGTAGTTAATGGTAACACGACAGTGAGAAATTTCCACGAAATTGGAACGCAGGCACTCTTTAGTGCTCAAAATGTACTGTGCAGTCGATATTTTCGCGATTTTTGTCAATTTTGGACATCACCCAAAGTCCACAATAGGAGATGCAAAACTACATACTACGACGGTTCGTTAGATGCATAGATCATCGCGATCCGTCAAGGCTATCGAGAGTTATCGTGTTAACAGACAAACAGACAGACAAACAGATGCTTGCATTTGTGAAACTTCTCAGATATAGCCTCTCAGTTTACGATTCGACAACAGAAGTTATAGCGTTCACGAGCCGCCAGCTGCGGCGAATGGTCGACGCCAAAGTGATTCGAACGTCTTCAGTCCCGCGAGGATTGCCGGAATGGCAAAACAAATGATTTCAAAAGAGATTCTAAGCAGCAAAATGATTTCACCCAAGCGGGCATCGATCCATAGATCCAGCGACCTATTGATCACGATACCAACGCTCTACCCACTGCGCCATCGTCGTTTTTGGTTGTTGATTAAAATCGACGCTTATAAGAGCGCACGTCAACTGCGCGCAGTGTTTAGTGTTCCGCGATCGATATTTTCGCGATTTCTGAAGATTTAACGATCGCCCAAAGTCGAGACCCGACTGGCGAGAGGCGCCGACAAACGGCGGTCAGTTTGGTGCATAGCCCGTCGCGATTCGTCAACTGTATCTAGTGTTTAGCGTTATGCTGACAGACAAACTGACAAACAGACACCGTTAGCCGCTTAGTAATAAGGACTAGAGCCGTTAGCCCGTAGGAGAATCTCTATGGTCAATAGCACGGGGGTATACTGCAGAAATGAAGGCGATAATGCAGTTATTGAATTCAGTGCACTGCAGAACATAACAGTTAGTTCTCAAGTCATTTGACACTTTGCCCCTGCCAGTGCCTGCATTTAGGATCAAGCCAGCTCCCATGCCTGTAAATACACAATAGCCACTTGGGTTTAGCCCGTAGTTACTTGGGTTTAGCCCATAGGACATTTCAGATAGGTCTCAAGCCATTTGACTCTGTGCCCCTGCCAGTGCCTACGTTTAGGATCGCGCACCAGCCCCCATGCCTGTAAATACACAGTTGACGCTTGGGATTAGCCTGTAGACATTTGGGTTTAGCCAATAGGACGTTTCACATAGATCTCAAGCCATTTGACACTGTGCCCCTGCCAGTGCCTGCATTTAGACTCGTGCCAGCTCCCCTGCCTGTAAATACACAATAGACACTTGGGTTTAGCCCATAGACATTTGGGTTTGGCACGTAGGAGATTTGAGGTAGATCTAAAGACATTCGACATCGATCCAAAGCAGTTTGATGCTGCGCCCCTGCCAGTGCATACAGTGCCTGCGAATACACTTTGGAGTCCCACAACGACAACTCTGTCATCAATGGTGACACTGTAAAGTGCTTTTGGCGCGAAATCAAACGTCAGTCACAGCGTCTGGTGCCATCTGTGCTCAGAATGTACTGACGCAGCCGATATTTGCGAATTATTGTGGAATTTTGTCATCGGCCAAAGTTCTAAAACTAAAGATGCACAACTACGTGTTCTGACGGTCAGTTTAAGCTATAGATCATAGCGAACCGACAACTGTGTCTAGAGTTATGGCGTTAACAGACAAACAGACGGACAGACTCTAGGCCGCTTAGTAATAAGGACTAGTGCCTTTAGCCCGTAGGAGAATCTCTATGGTCAATAGCCGATGGAAAATCAGCAGTGCATGAAGGAGATAACACAATCATCGAATTCAGCGCACCGTAGGACATAACACTTAGATCTCAAGTCATTTGACACTGTGCCCCTGCCAGTGCCTGCATTTAGGATCACACCAGCTCCCATGCCTGTAAATACACAATAGACACTTGGGTTCAGCCCATAGAAAATTGGGTTTAACCCATGACCATTTCAGATAGATGTCAAGTCAATCGACCCTGTGCCCCTGCCAGTGCCAACATTTAGGTTTGCATCAGCTCTCATGTCTGGAAATACACAGTGGATGCTTGGCTTTAGCCTGTAGACATTTGGGTTTAGCCTGGAGGACATTTCAGATAGATCTCAAGTCATTCGACCCTGTGCCCCTGCCAGTGCCTACATTTAGGTACCCGCCAGCTCCCGCCCCTGTAAATACATAATTGATGCTTGGGTTTAGCCCATAGACATTGGAGTTTAGCCCGCAGACATTTGGGTTTACCCTTAGGGGATTTCAGATAGGCATGAAGTCATTTGATGTAGATCCAACCAAAATCGTTTGATGCCATGCGCTTGCCAGTGCATGCAGTGCCTGCGAATACACTTTGCAGTCTCACAACAACAACTCTTTAGTGAGTAGTTACACTGTAAAGTGCTTTTGGCATGAAAACAGGCATCAGTCACAGTGCGCAGTGATCCTTGTGCTTAGAATGTGCTGGTGCAGTCGATATTTGCGCAATATTTTGGAATTTAGGCATCGGTCAAAGTTCTAAAAGCAAAGATGCAAATCTACGTGTTCTGACGGTCAGTTTAAGCTATGGATCACTGCGATCCGTCAACCGTAGTGAGCGCTAGAGCGTTCACAGACAAACAAACAAACAAACAAACAGATGGAAATTTGGTTTTTGTGTTATTTCATTAGAATTTAGGCATTTGCTAAAGTTGTAAATGTAAAGATGCAAAAGTACGTGTGACGACGGTCAGTTTAAGCTATAGATCATCGCGATCCGTCAACTGTAGCGAGCGCTAGAGTGTTAAGGTGAGGAGACAGACAAACAGACACCGTTAGCCGCATAGTAATATAGGATATTGCTCTACAATTTGCCGTTGGAATGAAAAAAATCGCTTGCGCTATAAAAAAGTCGATTTTTTTCATTGAACGCAAATTTTTGTGCGTGTTGCGTGATTACCGAAAAATACCTAGGGCCCTAACCCGCTCCGCATCCTCTATCGATTGATGCCACATAATAGCGCCTTCCTTGAAACAGGTCGCGGAGCGGGGCGAAAAACCTCCAGTTCGCATTTATTTTGAATGGACTTTAGGTAGCTAAAGTTGCCTGAATGGGTGTTGCCAAGTTGGCACTCGCTTGCGCGGCGACAATCTACGGCTGTTTGTCAGGAAATGTGGCAAGTGCCAAAGAACTTTTGTTGGGGGGGGGGGGGGAAGGCGGGGGGGGGGGGTGGGGTGATGGGAAAAGGAGGAAGGGTCGTTTGCCCACCAGTGTTGTGCCTTCGTTCACGTACTGTTGCGTATTTGCGGCCAAGTTGTGCCAATTATGACACCCTCAAACACTTTATTAAACTGACCTCTTGATTCCTCTCCCCCTCCCCCCCCCCCCCCCAGGGGTGACCATAGAAACTGAAACTAGTTTTAGTTTCAGTTTCTATAAATATACTGAAACTGAAACTGAAACTACAATGATCAGCCATATTTAAACTGAAACTGAAACTGAAACTCCACAGAAGCAATCAATATTAGTGCAGTACTGAAACTAGTTTCAATACGCAGTACTGAAACTAGTTTCAGTTTCAGTTTCAATATTTGAGGTGCATGTTTGGCCCATCTTAGGTTAACCCCTTGGGGACCAGACTGCCGGATTCCGGCACTTGCGAAATAGACTGCGAACCAGTCTTTTTCGCCGAATTTAACATCAATGCCAGCATTGTTGCTCGTAATGCCAGCATTGTTGGCCACATTGGTTGTAGCAATGTCAGTAGTTATCACAATACATAAACGATGCCAGCATTGTAGGCCAAAAATGCATGGTCTATTTCACCAGTGATATTGAAACACTGGCATTGTTCATTAATGCTCCAACAACGCTGGGAATAGGGATGCGCCTACCCATCTATGCCGGTATTGCACGCCCAGCTATGGCAGCATTGCTGGTATGCCAATAAGAAATGCCACTATTTTCCATTTGCATAGGCTAGCATTTATCGCGCCAGATGTGAAACCATGCCAATGCTCGCATTTACTTTGCACAATATGCAACAATGCCAGTGGTGTTCGGTGTTTTTGCACCATTTTTTCGCCGCCCCCCAGGGCGGCGAGTATATATACGGATGCTATTGTCCGTTCGTGTGTGTGTGTGTGTGTGTGTGTGTGTGTGTGTGTGTGTGTGTGTGTGTGTGTGTGTGTGTGTGTGTGTGTGTGTGTGTGTGTGTGTGTGTGTGTGTGTGTGTGTGTGTGTGTGTGTGTGTGTGTGTGTGTGTCACAAAACTAGACACGACGGTTAGTGCCACCCAATGGAGTCGAATGCGCTGAGTAACGTGCCGTTGTCCGTTTCTGTTGCTAATTTCGCTATTTCGAGATATTTACAATTAAAATATGAAAATGTCAAAAATGACACTTTTATTTGCAAGTCGTATCGACGAAATTTTTGCTGAAATGGAGAGGGCTTAAGACGCGATGAATTTGTGACATAGTTTCGGATTTTGGAATTCACGAAATTAGGGATATTTTCAAGGTTTTTGTCAAAATTCCCAAATTTTGACAAATTCTAACAGCTTAAATTACAAAACTTCTTTGCACGGATGCATCGAGCATAGTCTGCCAAGTACTTAGCAAATAGTTTCAGTGAATATAATTAATGAAATTTAGGATATTTTTAAGAATATTGTTAGAATCCCCAAATTTCGACAATTTCAAATGGCTTAAATTTCAAAATTTCATTGCACGGATGTATCGAGCATAGTCCACCAAGTATTTAGCAAATAGTTTCAAATTTTTTAATTAATGAAATTAGGGATATTTTCAAGGGTTTTGTCAAAATTCCCAAATTTCAACAATTTCACACGGCTCAAATTTCAAAACTTTTTTGCAGGGATGTATCGAGCATAGTCTGCCAAGTATTTGCAAATAGTTTCAGCGAATATAATTAATGAAATTTAGGATATTTTTAAGGATTTTATTAAAATCCACAAATTTCAACAATTTCAAACAGCTTAAATTTCAAATTTTCTTTTCACGGATGTGTCGAGCATAGCCTGCCAAGTATTTATCAAATAGTTTCAGATTTTAAAATTAACGAAATTAGGAATATTTTCAAGGTTTTTGTCAAATTCCCAAACTATGACAATTTCAAACAGCTTAAATTTCACAATGTCTTTGCATTGATGCATTGGGCATAGTCTGTCAAGTATTTAGCAAATAGTTTCTGATTTTATAATTAACGAAATTTGGGATATTTTTGTTAAAATCCTCAAATTTCGACAATTCCAAATAGCTTAAATTTCAAAATGTCTTTGCATAGTTGTGTCAAGCATAGTCAGCCAAGTATTTAACAAATAGTTCTAGATTTTATAATTGAAGAATTTAGGTATATTTTCAAGGTTTTTGTCAGAATTTCTTAATTTCGACAATTTAAGCAGCTTAAATTTCAACATATCTTTGTGTGGATGCATTGAGCACTAAGCCCAAAAGAATAGGGCATCATCCCATTTACACCCTTTTCAATGGGGCATCGTCCCATTTATACCCTTTTCAATGGGGAGTCGTCCCATTTATACCCTTTTCAATAGGGCGTCGTCTCATTTAGATGCTTTTATTGCACTGTGTGCCTGTGGCGAATCTCTCTGATCCATTTATGGATCAGTTGCCACACTTATAAGCGCAAAGTGTGCCTGCGGCGATCCTTCTGATCCACATGTGGATCAGGTACCACGAACAAATCCAAGACCAACTGCGGAGAAACCCCACCAAATTGTCGACTAAATGTCTAGCGGCACTTCACTATCCAGTGCACACTATCGCGCACACGCTCTCAAGTTTACACTGATGCCAATGTGGTGCCACAGTTTTTAGACAAAGCTTGTTTGCCAGTTACTCTTAGTGCTCGACAAATGCTGATATTTGTGTCGAACCATGCCAGCATTGGTTGCGCCTATATGTGCCATGCCAGCATTAGTCTTCACCCGGAAAAAAATTCCGGCCGGAAAAAATTCCCGGTCCCCAAGGGGTTAATTTGACCCTTTGCTTGATTGACAATGACAACAAACTTGGCATGCACCTTATTTATGGTAATCAGCAACGCAGCAACGCATCCATGCAAGATTGCACGTACGCTTTGCAACCGAGAGCAGCGTACTTAATACTGAAACTCAGTTTCAGTAACTGAAACTGAAACTCAAGAAATTCATTTACTGAAACTGAAACTAAAATGAAAACTGGTACTGAAACTGAAACTAAATCAGTTTCTATGGTCACCCTTGCCCCCCCCCCCCCCCACACACAACCCTACTTCTCCTTCACAACCCTACTTCTCCTTTGTTGAGCGACCTAACCGAGACTCCTAGTAGGGTATTGAGTACTCTGGCACAAACAACGCCCACTGTGTCGGTGCGCAATTTTCGACATGCATTACACGAGATTAGGCGAATGGAATCGACTTGTGCTTTAGACTGCGACGAGTGCCAGACAAGGAAAGTCAACTGGGGAATATTATGAAGATTATCTGAAAACTATCCAGAACGTCAAAACCAACGACACTCTTGCTGCACTGGAAGCCGAATTGAAAGTGGCTAAAATTAAGGCCGAATTCGCCACCAAATCTGCTACGGAAGCGTATGCAACTGCCGCAGAAGCGCAAAGCACAGCTATGCGCAGCGTCGAAGCTGAAGCGGAGGCCGAAGCAGCTATGACCAAAGCTGACGCGGCCGCAAAAGCAGCCAAAGACAAAGCTCAAGCTGCAGTGGAAGAATACAAGGAGGCAACTGTAAAAGCACAGAGAGCCGCAAATGCTGTCTCCAAACTAGACCTATTTCTCGCTAAAGTGACAGACGCCAGAGACAAAGCTGTGACAGCTGTAAAGGAAGCCAATGTCCAAGCTATGGATGCCAAAGGAACTGCAGAAGAAAGCGATGCGCGGGAAGCCTTACATAAAGTTGTGGCTTATGCGCAATTAACCAGCGATAAAGCGCTAGCCATCGCGAGAATACAAGCCGAAGCAGTTGACAATGTAACCATAGCGCGAAGGAACATGCACCACAAATCCGTGGCCGCGCGCATAGCTGAGTTAGCCATGGACAGAGCTGAAGAGAAAGCTCGCACGGCCAAAGACAACTCCGAAAACGTCGCAAAAGCAAAAGCTGAAGCCGCCGAAAGAGCGGTCGACGCAAAAGCCAAAGCCGGCAGAGCAAAAGATTTAAAGGAGAAAGCGGAAGCCATTGTTAAAGAAATCATGGAGAAAATCAAAGCTGCCAAAAAGACAGAAGAAGCAGAAGACGACACTGCTAAGGAAACCACAACGCAATCGCCAGCCACAACTTGCAGCAAAGAGCCCAAAATGACCACTCCATCTGAGAATAAACGTCCAAATTTGGACAGAGGGAACTACGGAAGCGACGACGAATTTCTAGATGCTATTGAGGGGATGGTATGTAGGTAGATCGCTTCTATCAGTAATTTCAGGCATTCTGAGTTGACAACCTGTAAATATTCTGTGCTCAAATAGTCCATAATTAGGACCAAACTTGTGTCGGTTGCATTCGACATGCCTGTGTATGAAGTCGATTAGCAAAGGCTGGCTGTATCCTCACGCAACTGGTATTAGATAACGACTTGTCAATTGTTTCTATGTAGAGGTAACGGTAGCTAACAATTTGCGCCACCTAATCTACTAATAATGTAAGATGCATATTTTGTCACAAATCATAGAAGAGATCATCCAATGTTCGAAATTGTCCTCTAATTCAGAGATCTTGACACCAGTACCATTATAGGCAATTAAGCTACCCACAATGCAGCTGAATCTACAATCCCCCCCCCCCCCCCCGCCCGTCAATGAAACTGCAAATCCCAAGTGTTGACTGCTACTGAAAGTGGTACGGAAGTTCGTTCGGGTGGCATCATAAACTTCGCTCTCACAGAAACCGAAACTGAAGCAAAGTTCCATTGCTCACCCGGGACCTGTGTGGAACCATTTCACTTTCACAGGTCGACTACATAAAGAGGCACGAAGGCGTTCTGCCTCCAAACGACAAAGACGACGACGATACCTGCTGGCTGAAGAGACGAAAAGCGACGACGGACGTGTGAAGAAATAGAGCATCCTGCTTGCGGAGCGCAATACTAGGTACAAAGTGTGCAAAGAAGTGGAAATTGATGTTTGCTGGCACTGATCACTGGCACTTCAAAAGTCGTGTACCCATACTGACCACTGACACTTCAAATACTGGGGTGCCATTAGAAATTGAAACACTTTTATACTTGATAGCGCGAACGCAGAATTGCCACTCTTCCAGCACACTTGGGGAGACCTAGACGGCAGCTATAGAGGTGTTATAGACTGCTTTACTCACTGTTATAGACTTCACGCCTTCAAATTATGTAAGAGGAAATCGTGAGACGAACGCGCACTTAGCGTTCGACTCCACTGACAATGTTCGTAGGTCTGTGATTGAAACACTGTTACACTGTATAACCACTAAACGACGTCACTTGAACCGAGAAATTTCCTCACAGAACAGACGTTGCGCATCGCAATGGAATCAAGACCGCATTCCGATTGATCTGGGCGCTTCGTTGCACGCATCTCGCATGAATCACGCATGCTGTTTCATTCTTCGTCGTCGAATATAGACGGGGCGGAGGAGTGTTACGCAATAGGTCTCAGACAAAATCAATACTGACACCGCCTCTAAACGAACGTCTGGTTGCGTCCAGCAGCAAAACAGCTCCCGCTCCCTCTGCATATGGCTTCTACCCTCCTCCACTGCTATCCAGACCTACATATGCTAGCCTAAAACACAGCTCAGCTGCTGAACCGTAGAGCATTCAGCCCCTTTCTTCCTGTGCACTAGACGAGCTCAAAGGTAGCCTCTTTAGAAGCTGTGAAAAGCAAACAGTAGATCTGTGATTGGGTGTTTGACCTCCATACAGACTGATTGAGAAAAGAAACTGGCTTCGGCAAGATAAGAGAATGTCGGAGGCAGAAAAGCGACCCAGGTTAGTTGGCAACACTATCTATTGGTCAAGTAAACACAAAACGGCTGATGGCACAACTGTCCCAAGCAAACCATAAACATTGGGTGGATGCGCTTGGTATGTGCGATGGCGAAGTGCGGCAGGTTAGATAAAGCTTGCATTGCTTGCTGGCTGTGCAACCGGCCAGAAAGTTTTAAAAGTTGCTAAAATTCGAGTGGAAAAGCAGGCTGTTAATCCAGTGATATTAGCCACTCAACATCCTTGTAGGAAGGTAACCATACGTGTAGCCGGGGGGGGGGCATGGGGGGGGGGGGGGGTAACCCTCCCCCTAGCCGGAGGTGTACCCCCCCCCCCCCCATACCCCCCCCCCCCAGGTACCCCCCTCCCGTTTCCCCAAAAGACCACCCCTAGAATATCAAAAATTTTCGCCTGTGGCGCTTAAAAAAGGTAAAAATTTCGCCTGCGGCGCTTGAGAATAGCAAAAATTTAGCCTGCGGCGCTATATTTTGGACGTTTTTGACCACACTTACGCGATTTTTGACACTTTTTGGCCTATTTTTGCAAAATTTTCTTACTTTTTGGTACTTTTTTGGCAAAATTTTTAGGTCATTTGACCCCCCCTCCAGGGGCCTCAGACCCCCCCCCCCCCTGAGGGGTCTTGTACCCCCCCCCCCCCCCCCCCCCCCCCCCCCCCTCCCCGGTTGGCGGCTACACGTATGAAGGTAACTTGTGCACGCTAAAACAGAACAGCAAATTTGTGGCCATTTCGTGGCTTGACTCTTCACTCTGCTGAAACAAAATAGCTTGTATTATTTCAGCCTATGGAGCCCCTACTCTGCCAGATTCTACGTGGCACTGCTTCTGATGGCATGTGCCCTGGTTCAGTCTGCCATGCGCACTGGGCTGGCTTTGGCCATGGTCTGTATGGTCAACAGAACTGCCACCAGACGTTCAGAGGTCAATGGCAGCGATTTCATGGCAGATTCAGGGGAGGGCAGCTGCTCTGCCATTGAGAAGGAGGTGGCAGCCGCGAACTACGAGGTTTGTCAGGTGTGTTTCAATGGTATGCAATGTGGACTGAAATCTGAAGCTTCAGGGGGAGTTTGTGTGGACCAGCAAGGAACAGGCGCTGATATTCTCTGCGATGTTTGTCGGGGGATTATTCAGCACCTTCGTCGCTGGCTGGATGGCAGACAGGTGAAGGATTAGATGCTTAGAGTGACAAGTCCCAGCCTAAGCACTGCACTTAAGGCACGGCGCCAAGAATCCTCTGCTATTGAGCACTATGCTCTATGTATTGGGCAGTGCGTTAACACCTGTAGCGTCCCAAACCTTCGGGTGGCAAGGTCTGCTCGTTGTGAGGCTATTCATGGGCTTTGGACAGGTGGGTGGCAAATTTGAAAATAGTAATGAGTTAAAAAAATTAGTTTCATTCAGCTGATTTCCATTCAGGGCCTCTTCATACCAACGATCGCCTCATTCATGACAAGATGGTTCCACACTGCAGAGCGCAGTAGCGTCATCGCGTTCTATACGCTGGGAAATCAAATCAGCAATATAATCGGCGCCCCATTCGCGGCCTTTCTCTGTCGACAGAGACACTTTCTGGGCGGTTGGCCGTCTATATTCTACACCTACGGTGTGTGGATCCAGTTCTGTAACTTACAGGGCTATGAAATAGATTACCATCACTCTTCAGCCTTCTGCGGATTCGTTTGGTGCGTGCTGTGGGCCCTCATCATCAGGAACAACCCCACGAAATCTAAAGTGGTCAGAGGAAAGGAGAGGCAGATGCTTGAGACACAAATGGAGGAGCAATGCCTGAAAGACAGAAAGGTACTGTAACATACACGCGCATTGGCACAAGCGGTTGCACCTTGATTTGTTTCAAATGACGATTTTCTGGAAGCTTCAGAGAGCCACAAAGGCGGTGCCATGGTCCAAGATCGCCAGCTCAAAGCCTGTGTGGGCCTGCTCAATTCAGAGCAGCGCCTTCTCTTGCGGGATGGTGCTTACCAACTTCTACATACCGACCTACTACAGAGACGTCCTGGTGCTCGACTTGACCAGGGTAAGGACAGTGAAGAGACTACCTACTGAAGCAATAAGCTTCAGAGACCATAACCAGCTGTGCAGTTAAAATACCAATGCTCTTGAAAGTCTTAAGCAGGATCTGAAACGGTGACCGAAGCAGCTGAAGCAACAACCACTAAAAGTAGATACCATTGCATGCTTCACAATTGGAAAGTATTCCACTTTTCTGCGATTTGGGCATTTTAGTATAGCATTAGAACTGCACTGTCCCCCATTTTAGAACGGGTTCTACACCGCCGTGCCATTCATTATAATGTTCGCATCCAAGATGTTACTAGCCTGGGTGGCTGACCGCCTCAAGAAGACTGGCAGATTCAGCCACACGACCATCTGCAAGTGTTTCAACAGCATTGGTGGGCAATTGAGTCACTGAAGTGCATTGGCAGGCCTCTGAAGTCAATTGCAGACCATTCAGGTTGCGCAGGCCAGGTCATAGGGTTGGTGTCAGTCAGTTTCATGGACTGCCATCACCCTGTTCTAGCCATGGCATGCCTTTGCATCTGCTTGGCAGGCACAGGGGCCTTCCCCTCTGGCTTTAGCACTGCTCAAGTCAGCATAGCGCCTGTCTACACAGGAACTATAGTCTCCATCAACAAATTCTTCTCCCAGTTCGCGGCCATAGCCACGCCGTATCTAGTGGGATTTGCCACGAATGAGGTAGTTACAGAATATGTCTATATTGACACTCGCACACTTCCATCTGCCACTGCCATCACCTTGCAGGGCACCCAAGCCGAGTGGCAGGTCGTGTTCTTCACAGTGGCAGGAATCGTCTCCATCGCTGGCCTGGCCTTTCTGGCGTTTGGAGCAGGTGAAGTGGTGAAGTGCTGCCAATCAGTAGCGGATCTAGGGGGGGGGGGGCGGTTGTGCGTCCGCCCCCCCCACCCCAATTCGGCCAAACCGCCCCCCCCCCAAACCCCACCCCACAAAAAAAGATTGCACGGCAGCACCTCCAGAGCAAAAAATTTTCGCCTGCGGCGCTATTTTATAGCACTTTTGTTCCAAAATAGGCCAAAATCGGCCAAAATTTTCACCTGCGGCGCTATTTTATAGCACTTTTGTACCAAAATAGGCCAAAATCGGCCCAAATTTTTGCCTGCGGCGCTATTTTAAAGCATTTTTGCACCAACATAGGCCAAAATCGGCAAAAATTTTTGCCTGCGGCGCTATTTCAAAGCATTTTTGCACCAACATAGGCCAAAATCGGCACAAATTTTCGCCTGCGGCGCAAATTTTTTTATGTGCTTTATAGCATCTTGGTCCCCCCTGTGGCCTCAAAAATTCCGCCCCCCCCCATTCCAAAATCCTGGATCCGCCACTGCTGCCAATCATACTGAAATCGAAAGGAACCTAAAAGATTTGCATCCTTCTGTTCAGCCGAACCAGAAAGTTGGGCCTTAGCAACAAGCAAGGAGTCCCAAGCTGTCCTGGGCCTGCCAACTGCCAGTGGAGCCAACTTGGTGGCAGCCGTGAAGGTTGGCAGCCCGCAGAGATCAAGCTTCATCGGTGACGACATCCCGGAAGAGGAGGAAGAAACTGACCATCAGAAAGGACAAAGTGATCCAGGCAAAGATGACAGGCTTGTAGCCTTTGAGCTGAAGGGATAACAGTGCCTTGTACACTACGTTGGTGGGCAAATCGGAAGCGCGCCTCGCATACAGGAAATTCAGGCTGGCACAAAGAACGCAGTTTAGAGATACATAGTAACGCGTTATCTAGTGTAGTGGCCCAGTAGAAGCATATCGCGGACGCTAGTCAAGAGTGACGCGACGCCACGCCACGCTAAGCCCCGCTGTGAAGGATCCACGCTTCCAGACTTGTTTACTTATTCATTCCACCGATCGCGTTGAGAAGTGTGGGACAGGCTTTGGGTCTCCCAAAATGGAATAGTCTTGGCGCGCCGATTAGACTGGTACTTGCGTGAATACTAAAGGCGCCCCAAAGACTGTTCCCTTGGCTAACCTGTGCGGAATGGCGACTTTTCCTGCCACTTTGAAGCTAAGAGGCATTCTAGCTTTGGAAGCGAGCATATGCCTATTTCAGTGTAACGCATGGAAGCGTTGCGTTGAAACACTCTTGCATCGATAAATAAGGCATGGAAAATCCTATAGCCAAACCTTTGCTTTCTCCTAAGTCAAAGAGCTGTCTGTGGTGGAATCTGCTTTTGGGGACAGTTGGAGACGTTGGTAGGGGAGGTACTGTATAGTGGTTGCCTTCCAAGGTGATAGACGGTCATTTGTGTGTGCGGTCACTCTGCGTAAACTTTCTTTGTTTCTTTGTAACCACTGCTGAGTGTGTAGATATCTTTTCCACTGCACTTCACTCTGCACACTTTCCCACAACTCTGCCAGTTCACTTTTGACTGGGTTGATTGCAACTCGTCCACCGAACGACCTCTCGCACCACTGAGCATCTGTGTTCCATTTCCCAGTGGACTTCCAGCGCTGAGATTGCTTTTCTAGATGCCCATGTGCCTTGGGATATCCTGTTGACACTGGCAAGTGATGAGTGCGCTGTCCCCGAAGATACTTGGTTGATGATCTGTGGAGACTGCTGGTTGTTCCATTCCAGTTCCCTTTGTTGGCCAAGGAAGATTGATGGCTCATATGTGTGCATCGCTTGGAAGAAAGGCTGTATGAGATGCAAATTGTTGCCTTGGCTACTGTTCATGCGTAGAGTCGTAGATGGGTAGAACTGAAAGCCTGCTCATCCTCTTAGGTGGTGCACTTCTTTGCTGTCTTCTCAGTAGTCAAGAATAAACAGGGTGGTGTGACTGCTTTCCTTTGTCAAAATCACCAGTGAACTGGTCTGTTGGATACTTTGGCAAGGCGCCCCCAAACGAGCCAAGCAATCACGCTTGCCTCCCACTTAGGTCTGCCCAAACATAGATTCCCAGGGGCCACGTTCTAAGCCTTCTAAGCTCTTTGCAACCCTATACACCCACACACAGAGACTAACTGGGCGGCCTTTCCTTAGCCTGCAGACCACTTGAAAACACCGCTTCCAACCAGGGAAATTCAATAGGGAAGGCGCGCCTGGTCGTTGTCCTGTCAAACTCAGTCAGTGCAACCCCCGGAGCTGTGTCGCTGACAAGCTTTTTATGTGGGTCTGATTTGGGACTCTGTTCCGTGCGTTCCTGGTGCATACTTTACTTGGTGTTCACTCGTAAGCCGTTCGCTTCTGAAAGATCGTGGAGGTTGCTCAGTAAATGTAGTGGAAGTTGCAAGCCTCATTAGCAATGCTGTAGTCAATTGAAGAGCGTCAGTTGCCGCATGCCAAAGCTTTACTTCAAAGGCATACTACAACCTTAACATCTTTCCAGATTGCACACTCTGCCAGTGTGCAGCTCTACTTAGGCCCTCCCTCTCTCAAAAGACTCGCCTCTTAGTTCTTACACCAAACAGGCAGGTTCAGTGCAGGCCACTCATCCCAACTGTCTGGAAGCCCATTTGTTCGCGATTTATCACCCTCTGAAGAGAAGGCTGCAGGAGTTTTCTTTTCTTTGAAAAGGCTTTTTGCGTAGGTAGACATATGTATATGTAGGTGGAACAACTGGCTAAAAATCTTAGGAGACACTACCTATGCCTTCCTAGCTTCTTGTTCACGTTGTCGAGTGGTGTGTAATAGCATCGGATATGTTTCCTTAACCTGCTGAACTACAGGCGGCCCTGCGCTCTTCTACGGGTCAAAGTGCTCTTGTTTCGTTCAATGGGTATGAGAGGAGCTACGGTGGAGATCGACACACCAGTAGATTCCCCAGACGATTTCAAGACGATTGGTCTTTGTTCTGCGAAGATCCGACTTGTATTGCGCGAGATCCTGCCAGTTTCTGAAGATCAGCACTATCAAAGTGCTCATCTAGCAAAATTGGTCATATCTTTCGCAATACAAGTCGGATCTTCGCACAACAAAGACCACTCGTCTTGAAATCATCTGGGGAATCTACTGGTGTGTCGATCTCCACCGTAGCTCTTCTCATAAACCCTTCTCATACACGTCGAAGAAAGAAGAGCACTTTGACCGGTAGAAGAGCGCAGGGCCGCCTGTAGTTCAGCAGGTTAATGTGGTGCTTCGACGTGATTGTCAAGCTCTGGTGTTTGTTAACCACTGTAAAACAGAGATTATCGAATGGTTTGCACTCGTAGGAGATCCTAGCAAGAAAGTTCGTGCTGATGACGTGTGAAGTGCGCCATATTTGACTAATCTATGGTGATTTCGACGTAGTGTGTACACAGCAACTGACATTTGAAAGTCAAATCGGGCAGCGGCGCGCACGTGAATTTGCACGCAAAAGTTTGAAATTCTGATGAACTTCAATTTTTGGCGCCTCTCTGTTTGCCTAGCGTGGCCTTGTTTTGCCGTGAAGTGCGTAGGTTCGTATCTGCGTAAGCGTGTAGCGCCTGAAATCACAGTCTATACTTTGCGCTTTCTCTTCTCTGTCATCCAAGCTGTTCCATTCTTCTAATCCAACGGGGGGCTTAGCGGCTCAATTTTCGCCGCAGGGTTTGGGGGCGCGGCGAAAAAAGCAAATTTGACCACCTGCCGCGAGGGAAAGAGCTCAAATTCGGCCCCGAAGTCTGTCCTTGATGGGGGAGTAGCCCTAATGACTGCGCGGGCCTTCCGCTCAAATTAGCACATAGCGCTGAAAAGTGTCCTTTGCAGAGTTTTTCAGCGGCCGGACTACCTACGTATGGCGACGACAGAGCTTCGAATTCAGTTACGGTTGGAGAAACGAAGCGAGCCAGCGAGATTACGGTAATGACGTTGTTTGGGGCGACGCTGCTTCTGCAACTCGCGACGACGACGATGGCGGCGAAGGAGGAGAAGACGACGATTGGAGGACTACAAGGTGTGTAACGACGACGACGACGACGACGACGACGACGACGACGACGACGACGACGACGACGACGGCGCCGACGACGACGACGACGACGACGACGACGACGACGACGACGACGACGACGACGACGACGACGACGACGACGACGACGACGACGACGACGACGACGACGACGACGACGACGACGACGACGACGACGACGACGACGACGACGACGACGACGACGACGACGACGACGACGACGACGACGACGACGACGACGACGACGACGACGACAACGACAACGACGACGACGACGACGACGACGACGACGACGACGCCGACGCCGACGACGACGACGACGACGACGACGACGACGACGACGACGACGACGACGACGACGACGACACGACGACGACGACGACGACGACGACGACGACGACGACGACGACGACGACGACGACGACGACGACAACGACGACGACCACAACGACGACGACGACGACGACGACGACGACGACGACGACGACGACGACGACGACGACGACGACGACGACGACGACGACGACGACGACGACGACGACGACGACGACGACGACGACGACGACGACGACGACGACGACGACGACGACGACGACGACGACGACGACGACGACCGAAATCGATGTTTATTGCAGATGTCAATACTGAGCTGACAAACTACCTTCTGAGCAGAGCTGAGGCGGGCCGCAGGCCTGTGCTCCACCCATCCGAATGCGTCAACGTCTACCTACAGGGCGCGTTGTACCAAATCGCGGATGTGGTACGTTATATGGCTGTCGTAAACAACGTGCGACCCAAGTTGATGTTCGATGATTGGCTTACACTCTATTTCAGGATCAGCGCAACAACTTGGCGACAATCTCAGCCTACTTTGACTTGGTTTGTGGTCTTTTGACTCAGACTGGCGAGAATTTGATTGTTGAAAAGTATTTCCCATTCAGTGGTGGGAAGACCGCTCTCTTGCCTGGAAACCAGCCGATTTTGGTGGCGTTACGGAGACATATCTACCTTCGAAGCGAGTCTGGGTGCCGGAGCTTTATCTGTATCACAGGTGCTCTACTACATTACTTCATTCACTACACTACGCTACGCAACGCACTGCCACACCACACATTGCTACGCAACGCTACGCTGCACTACACTATGATATCCACTACGCTACACTATGGTACATATATTTAGCATAAGCGGCAGCACCAGCATGTATCAAAAGGAAACCATGGTTCAAGTCAACGAAAGCGGCCGTGTTCGATTCTTCATGCCTTTCACCGCCAGAGCTCTGTGCCAGATCAACGTGAAATATTTCCCTTTCGACAAACAGAGCTGCAAGTTTCTGGTAAGAGCCGCTAAATTCCGCGTATTTGGTACCACATTTACAATTATAATTTTGCCCCATTGATTTACATTTATCACGTTTATCAATGCAGGTACCATTTATCAATCAATTGTGCCACATTTACAATGTTTGTTAAAAATGTCGCAACCAACATTGATGAAGTCTCAAATCATGCAACTCGCATCGTTGATTGAAATTGCAGTATTTGACAACAATTTGACAATGCAGAAGTTGGAGCAGCTCGAGCTAAGCTTCTAGAAGCTATAGAATACAAATTCGCATTTTAAAGTGCAATACCTTAACTACATCTGTGGCAATTTTGAGTCCTCTAATGGGATCGTTTTAAAACCAGATTCTAACCAAATTTTCCATCACAAATCATGCACTGTATCACTATAAATTTACCCAACGAATCCTCAAATTTACTAGATTTTAGGAGGCCAGGTGTGCAGTTTAGGTTTGGATTCTGTAATTGTGTGATTGGCATACTGCACCACAGGGATTTATCGGTTGAGCTTTCGGCCCACGATCGGGACCATCCTCAGAACCTTCTCAATTTGGGTGAGAAGGTTCTGAGGATGGTCCCGATCGTGGGACGAAAGCTCAACCGATAAATCCCTGTGGTGCAGTATGCCAATCACACAATTACAGAACTCAAATTTACTCTTCCACTCTTCATTTACTACTACTAGGAATTACGAGTACTACTAGGAATTTACTCTTCCAACATCATCCCAGTTCGGCTCCTGGAGCTACAAGATGCAGAGCGTCGAGTTCTTCGTCGACAACGAGCGGATCTTCCTTAACGACTTCTACGACAACCAGGAGTGGCTGCTGAAGAACGCCAGTCTTAGGAAGGACCTGGCCAATTATACGGTGCAGGAGTTGAAAGAGGCCTACTCTATGGTCATCATGACGCTGGACATCGCCCGCCAGCCCTTCTACTACATCTTCAACTTGGTCATTCCCATTGCGCTGGTGAGAGAAAGGGGAAAGACATGTTGGTAGGGTATTGAAGTGAGCGTGGCATAAAAGACCAAATGGGGCACGGTATGACGTGACATGGCGTGACATGGCGTGACGTGGCGTCGGGTGGCGCGGCGTGGCGTAACGTGGCGTGGCCTGGCGTGGTCTGGCGTGGCCTGGCGTGGCCTGGCGAAAGCCCGGGTGGCGTTGGGTGGCATTTGCTGCGTGGCGTTGTGTTGCACCGCGTGGAGTGGTGTAGTAACACTACTAGGGTCTATAGCCCGTGGCTAACGCGTTGCAGCTTCAGCGATGTCGCGCAGCTGACGCGCTGCAGCTTGAGAGAGCGATGCCGCGCAGCTGACGCGCTGCAGCTTCAGAGACCGATGTCGCGCAGCTGACGCGCTGCAGCTTCAGAGGACCGATGTCGCGCAGCTGACGCGCTGCAGCTTCAGAGACCGATGTCGCGCAGCTGACGTGCTGCAGCTTCAGAGACCGATGTCGCGCAGCTGACGCGCTGCAGCTTCAGAGACCGATGTCGCGCAGCTGACGCGCTGCAGCTTCAGAGACCGATGTCGCGCAGCTGACGCGCTGCAGCTTCAGAGACCGATGTCGCGCAGCTGACGTGCTGCAGCTTCAGAGACCGATGTCGCGCAGCTGACGCGCTGCAGCTTCAGAGACCGATGTCGCGCAGCTGACGCGCTGCAGCTTCAGAGACCGATGTCGCGCAGCTGACGCGCTGCAGCTTCAGAGGACCGATGTCGCGCAGCTGACGCGCTGCAGCTTCAGACGTTTTGCGCGTCGCCTGTGCCCGTGACTCGTGCGCCGTTCTTGGTCAGAAGACGAAACCCCGTGTTGACGGTGCTTTGACAGTGTGTAAAGCATATTGTTATCAAGTTGGGTCTCACAGCAAACCGCAAAAGCTGTTCCGAAGCAACGGAAAGCGTGTGGAGAGCGTGTGGAGACCAACTTGTGATCTTACTGTATACGGCGCAAATTCAAACCGTGCACGATGTACTGCGCAGCGGATATTTTCGGAATTTCGACCGAATTTAGGCGGCGGCCCAAGACCAAACTTCGGCCAGATGGTGCCCGGCGGAAGGCGGTTCCGAAAATGTATACATATGCATAATTTTTTTATACTCCACAAAAAAGTGTGGAGTATATAGCGTTTGTGCGCGAAACGCAGAAACTTTGAGTCAACGGCGTTCGCGCGTGAAGCGGCCGATTTGCAAACGGTTTTTTGCGTTGGGTAGGCCTAGTAAGTGGGCAGGGTGGACACCAAACGGGGTCACGCTCCGGGACCCCGTTGGCGGGAAATTCAAAAATTTAAATTTCTAAAGTACTGAAAAAGGCATCGTACAAGGTAGAACTCGAAAAAGTTGCATATAATGGTATATACTATCTTTTGATATGTTGTAGTACTCGATAGGGCCGAGGGTGGAAGAAATGAATTGGATCGCTGCGGGACCCATTTTGGCGCCAAATTTGAAAAATGCGCGATTTTTCGCTATTTTCCGACTTTGACGGTTTGCTGTGCGCGATAGGTAGCAGCTAGAGCCGCGAGACCGCTTTTGGTGCTCCTTCCCAGATGTCCTTTATCGAATGAGCCATGAACGGAGAAAATCGGTTGAGACACAAAAAAGTTATCTTGGTGGAACTTTTTTGATTCCGGGGTCAAAAATTGCGCTTTTCGCGTTTCAGCGTCTGTAGCGCTCGAATGCGCTGCCGAATCGGTTCAAAAGCGGTTTCAAGCGATTCTACGTTGAAATTCGGTCCAGAAAAGTGTTTTTGGCAAATTTGCAGAGCTACAGTAACCCTGCCGCGTCCATTTGAATATTGGGTGTGGGGTCGACTTTCGCGATATTACTAGTATACTCGATTTCGGGGTTTTCGTGGGCGCTGATTACGAATTTGGCACTCGTTTAGCGTTTAGACGATGTTTATGCGTACCTATGACGAATTCGCATGCCACTGTACCCCAAGTGCAGAATTTTGGTTCTGCGAGTCAATAGGAAGTTAGGGGTGTTGTATGTCGATTCTGGGGTATACTGGGGTGTAGATCGCGAATTCGGCATTAGTTTTGCGATTGGGAGTGTCAGGAGGCCACAACAGGAGAGGAGTCACCGTGCGTAGGAGTTCAAATTTGTGGTGTATACTGCGTCCCCCGGACGACTTGCCTGGTTCCACATGCCATTTTATGCAGTAATTCGGAAACCAGGCCGCAGCCTCGGAAACCATTCCAAATTGTGTTACAAGGGATATGGCAGCGCACAATTCGAATAGCTCGTTCTTGGTACGCACTTGACTGTTGTTGAAGTCTCACACACTACTCTGCAATGCAACTATAACATGCAAAGAGACACAGCACCGACAGCACAGCAACGCGACAGGGGCAAAGCAGTGCGACAATCAGCGTTTCGTACCAAAAGCAATGTGAGCTCGACCATTAGTGGCATTGTTCTAAACCGCCAAATTGCATATGGCAAATCGCAAGGCTTCATTCATTGGTTTGTTTCAAAGGCCTGCCGACGTCCTGCCTCGAGCAGCGTCCGTTTTGTTCTCTCGCCTTCTGCTGGGCGCAGTGGGCTGCGCGTGGGTCTTCTTGCCACCTTTGTGACTCAGTGGAACTAAGGGTGGCTCGGTAGAACTCAGGGGGGTTGGCAAGCGTCCCCAGGGCAAGAACGGCTGCTTGGTAGCGCATGACACCCCATGTCGCGGGCACATTTGTCAGTGACTCCTGAATTGCAGTGCACTATGAAATCGTCACGAAAGGTTACAGCAACGAACAGTCAGACTAGTTTCAAATTTCACCGAAGAGCACCCTATTGGTTTCAAATAAATCAGAGAATGACAACTTGAGGACGATGACAATTAGGATGATTATTGAGGACGAATTCTTCTACTGTGCAGAGTGGCCCAAAAAACGTGAGACCTCTAACTTTGCGGCTGCCGTTCTCAAGCGAGACTGCACAAATCGAGCCAGAAACTGGAAGTGACATACTGCATGGTGTTTTCGACTTATTGTGCAAATTTCGCGGAAATCCATGCAGCGGCCAGCGAACTGTGAATGTAGTCATTTTGTGCAACACCATGTCAAAAATTGCACGCGACGCTTTTCCGCAGTGGAGTTGGTGGTGGCCGAGGACGACACTGCGAATTTTTGGCTCGATTGGTGCAGTCGCGCTTGAGAATGGCGGCCGCAAAGTTAGCTGTCTCACTTTTTTGGGCCACCCTGTATTTTGCTGTACCTGGAAGGTCCAAGCTTGCAGAGCCAAGCCCAGACTGCTTGTAGCACGTGGAAATTCCACAAGTAGAGAGAGCCTCCTCCCCAAAGGCTGATCGCAGCACCGCTTGTTCTGCGTCACTGTCATCCATCGTGAAGATGTCAGGGGACTTCTTTCCACCGATTGGCCGACAGCAGACTGCAGGTGCAGAGCGATGGTGCAGCAGTGTGATCTTGTCGATCAGTCACAGTCTGTCGTACTTGTCGCGACTCTGGGGCTCTCTTACAGACAAATTTCCTCTCCTTTCTGTGGGCCACACTCACGCGCCAATCGGTGGAAGTGCAGCAGAAAATGACTCTTCCCACTTCTGGGCCGCTTGCCGAAAATGAAAGGATTTCATGGTAGAAATCGTCTTGAAGAATACTAAGCAACTCTTCCTGAGACAACAATTTCGCCATGTCGGATAGCTCCTAGCCACAAGAACAAGAACAACTAAGATATGGCGCATGCGCTGTTGCACGAACGCATCGCATTGGGCGCATTGTGAGCTATCCAAAGCCACGGCGCTAGTAATGATGCCTATACTATGCAGTGCGCGCATACACTCTGTGCGTGCGCGATGCAGTGATCAGATCGCTCATCGCTAGGCTAGTTGCGGCGTCCTTGCTTTGAAAGTTGCAGCGAGCTGCCTTCTCTCTGTGAAGCACTTGCGAGTAGGGGACATCAACAGAGAAGCCCATTCGAATTACGCACTAGCGTATCGCATTACATGATTTGGAAGGGTTTCCAAGGCTGTGGCCTGCTTTCTGAATTATTGCATAAAATGGCATATGGAAACAAATTATGCGTCCGGGATCCGTCGCCGCTGTCGAGAGTTATCGTGCTAACAGACACACACACACACACACACAGACAGACAGAGATCGCGAGATTAGTATAGAGGATGTACCATATTGTACTTAGTGTGGCTGGATGGTGAGGTGCTTCTTTTCACGGCGTGGCGCAGCGCCGCGCAGTACGTTGTGACACCACGTGGAACGTTTCGTGAGTGCTGCATACAGTAGTTTTGCACAATGAACAAGGTGTCACTTCAGGTCAGCATAGTGGCGGCCATAGGCTTCCACGCGCCCGGCAGTTCCACCCTTCGTCGCGAGACCAAATTCCGTCTCGGCATCATGACTTTGTTGTCCATGTCAGTGATGCTGCTGATGCTGGTGGACGAGATGCCGATATTCGCCTTGAAGGCAGAGGAAGGAAAGAGGGGCGCCTTCAGCAGTGTGCCACTCTTGGGTGGGTGAGTGGATGGGTGAGTGGATGAATGATGTAGGACGTTCAATAAACGATCTGGTAGTTTACTATTTTAACTAACTCTATAGTAAAGGCGATTATTGGAGAGAAGGAGGGGGCTTTTTTGGCGGCCTGCAAAGCTAATAGATAGTTTCAGTGGTTAACAGAACCTGCAATATGAGGAAAAGCAAGGGCGAGAATGCATTTAAAAAGCCAATTGCAGTTTGGTACACTCTTCTCAGTGATGTGCTGCAGAAGCACTCAAGTTCAGATGTGTGTAGGTAGGCAGACAATAGGGTTGCTTAGAGCTTATTGAAGAGACCACTTGTTGCCTATTGGTGGATGGGGAGGGGGAGGGTAGGTTATTGAAGGATTTATGGTAGGCGTCAATGCATTCTAGGAGTCTTCTACATCACCCTGATCTTGCTCATGTCAGTGTGCACGTGCACATCCTCTCTGTTTGTTCTACTGGAAAGATACGGGTACGACCACCCTTCCATTGAATACGTGCCACTGTGTCTGCGCTGGCTGACCAAGGACTGGTCCATCCTGCCTTCATGGTCCAATGGGTGGGGAATTACTGTTGTTTGGGATTTGCCGGATTGACTAATTGTGGCTAGTCCACGGCTAGTCCTATGTACATTGCACTTTGTTTCAGCAGTACAGTGAAAAGGCCGTCACGACAGAATAGGAGGATGGTTCTGAAACCGAAGCGATCCACAACGGAATCGACGGACCTCAGAATGACAGAGAGTGGGGACGCGCTCTATTTGAATCAAGTGGACACCACGCCGGTTGAGGTACCATGTGAAAGCAACATGCGCCATTTGAAATGAAGCCTGTGTACATAGCTCTGTAGCACTATACCAAACTCTGCCAAAGTTGGTGCATTTCGTTTTGTCACTCGGCTTACTGCAAGGTCAATGTGAGTAAATGTCAAATTTGACTTCTGAGCGGAATTGTAAGTACTTGTGTAAACGCCAACTGGCCTAGTGTGTGTGTGACTCCCTCAGAAGGGGGGGGGGGGGGGGGGGGAATTGCTCGAAACTCACGTGCTGCGGAGTTTGACTCTAGGGACGAATGTGCACGTGAATTATGACCCTTGTTCATTCATTCCTTCGATATTCTCCCTTCAGGACGCGCGCCTCCCTCTGGACTTCAGTCCCTCCAACGGGCAGCTGCGAAACAACGCCACCGTCCACCGACCCTTCTCCACCAGCGCCTCCTTCTCTCGGCAGCCCAAGTCGCTCGCCTCCTCTCCCCGGAGGCCCGAGGGCGGCGGCGCCTTCGGCGCTACGCCCGGCGCGGGCGCCGTTGGCGTCGAGCTCGCTCTCACTCGGGAGCGCCTGGGGGCCGAACTCTCGCGAGTGGGAAAACTCTTAGAAGAGAGTCTTGAGAGCAGGAGGCAGAACTACTCGCGCGGCACTCTGCCCAGACACTGGGACAGACTCATTGGAAGATTGGAGAGGGCCTCCCTCACCTTCTACCTCTCCAGTATTGCAGTCTGCGTGATTCTGTTCTTCGCGGCGGAGTGGTGGTATTGAGTGACGGATCGGATAGTAATTGAGAGTTTGGCGGAAAAGTGACGTTGTTTTATGAGAGACTAAGCAAATCGTCAAGCATTATGATCGCAAGCACAAGCTGCAGTATTTGCAAAAGAATCATCGACGAAGCTAACGACTGATCAAAGATATCCAAGATGTTAACATGTGTGAACGGTTTGTACAATTTGTTGTGACAATCTGGACTTCCAGTAACTGAAACTCAGCATCAGTTACTGAAACTGAAACTCGATTGTTCTACTCGATTACTCTAAACTCAGCATCAGTACTGAAACTGAAACTCGTGTGTCGCCACAGCAAAGGTCTGTTTTCTCCCATTCGGGTCGGAGTGCTTCGATGCAGGGGCTCCTGCACGTACACCTTGTTTAAATTTGCCGATGCTCTTCTACAACTACACTAATTAGAGCTCCTTCCTAGCCATCTCAATCTCGATTGTACTGACGTATTCTTTCAAAAGCTCTTCGCTCGACCGCGGAGCAACATTGCCACGTTGTTACATAGCGTTTTACAACCGTACATGTGTGTGCCCGCGAGCGAATTCCGCCTTTTACGGCCCTTTTGTTCGCGGGTTGCAGGGAAGGCTGATTTGATTTCGACGTGTGACTTCGCTTTGCACCTTCCGCAAAGTGGCGAATTCTGTGTTTGTTCCAACCTCCCAGAATACACATTAGCCGGTAACTTTGAATATGACGACGCAAGCGCCAGCAATTGCCACTGTTGTTGTCAAACGAGCGATGATGCAGAAAGGTGGCAAGCAACGAACAGTGAGTCATCGTCGTCGTCGTCGTCGTCGCCGTCGTCGTCGTCGTCGCCGCCGCCGCCGCCGCCGTCGTCGTCGTCGTCGTCGTCGTCGTCGTCGTCGTCGTCGCCGCCGTCGTCGTCGTCGCCGCCGTCGTCGTCGTCGTCGTCGTCAAATCGCACCAGGGTTATCCAATTGCAGTGTCTTCCGAACTATTGCTCGAGTGAACGCACATGTTGCTTCATGCCAATTCGCGTGGCTACCACAATTTCGGGTATAATCCAAATCGTCTGGTGGGGTTTTCACGTGTGGTGGTTTTGGGATGGATTCGAGTATTTCGTCAAGGAATCGAAGTTTGGAAAGGACACGGTCTTTTGGATTAAGGGTACAACACAATGCAACACAATAGGTACATTACAAAACGGCGTATCATAATGCAATGCGCCACATAATACTCCATTCCAGTGATAATGCCGACACTAAACGCGGCTTCTTTGCTAACGATTATTTCTCTGAGTGTCGGCGCTGTACTTGGCAAGAGCATATTGCTACTGCCATACATGGCACTACAATTTTTCTCTCTAGTGGTTCGTGTCTTGGAGGTGAGCCTTATGATTGCGCGACGACGACGACAAAGTCAGCGACGACGACGACAACGACGACGGCGACGACGACGACGACGACGACGACGGCGGCGACGACGACGACGAGCAACTTCAGATCTATTACAAGCTGCTGGCTCTGCATCTTGACGACATCAATTACGCCATAGATCCCAGCCAACTCATGGCCCCGGCGATCGTTGTGACCATCTTGGTGAAAATCCTGTTTTGGTTCGCCGCCTATCGCTGCATGAAACACCTACTGGGCAAGGATTTGTGACTGTACGTTCACTCCTCTGATGGTCTGATATTTTGTCCAAGTCAATTGTATGTATGGCTGGCTAGCTAGTATTCAAAGAAGAAAGTTTCAAAGAAGAAGGTTGTCATTGCTTCTATTGCTCACGTACTCCAAAAGAGCAAAGCAATAAAACAGCGTAACGAAGACACATAAAATCAATTATTTTAAAGACAGTTGCAGGGAGCTCGACAGGCATAGCAGACCATAGACTGTCCCAACACAAGGAACCTCAGTTCACTGATAACAAGCGTAGATAGAGACTCAACCTAAACAACCAGCATTGTCATGAGGAAGCGTAGATAGAGACTCAACCTAAACAACCCGCATTGTCATAACTCGAAGTATGAACTATTCGTGTTTAGCGATGCTACTCAAGGACTCAATCCTTAGCCTTGTCTATCAAGGGATTATCTCTGTTCCACTCTGGGTAACCCTGAGTTGTCACTCGAGTGAAGTAGAAGCCTCGGTTGCGACGACAATTGGAGGAGCACTTCTGTGAGCCGCAGCTGAAACGGCAGGCGCCATACTTCAGATTATTCAGCTAGGAGTTGCGTCAAGTGTCGAGCATTGGATGCCAATCTTGGGCCTACTACAGCACGCTCGCACGCAAGCACACACGCACGCACGCACGCACGCACGCACGCACGCACGCACGCACGCACGCACGCACGCACGCACGCACGCACGCACGCACGTACGCACGTACGCACGCACGCACGCACGCACGCACGCACTCATGCACGCACCCGAGCTCTTACATAGGCTGTCGACCGGCTGAGGTCATACATACTGTTTGTCCTTACTTTTCGCACGGAAAATGGCATCCCGGGCACTTGTGGTCCAGACAGTCGCACAGGTCTACGACCTTCTTGGACTTGCGGCCTCTGGCCTCTGTATGTACCACCTCCAGCGATCCATCGCCCCTATGGAACGCTATCTCTTCCCCTTCTTCCATGGAGTGTCGCTCCTGCTTATAGGAGCCATTGCTCTGACTCTCAGATGTGGAGGGAGAGCGACTCCTCCTCTTGGAGTGCTTCTTCTTTGAGTACTTCTTTGCTAGCTTCTTGGAGAGTGGCTTTTGTGACTTCCGGGATTTTTCGACTCCGGAGCTCCGGAAGGGTTTCTCCGGCTTTTCGTTGGAGTCGTCTTTCTCGGTCTTCGCGTCGTTGTCATCTTGAGAAGGAGACTGTTTGCTAGCTTTGTCACTGCACCCCCCCCCCCCCCCCCCCCCCGACCTCAAGGAAACGGAGCCGATCAGGAAACGGATTCCGGAGAGACACCCCCTCCCTCCCCAAACCCCAATGACCCCCTGGCCCAATTCACTTCTTCTCACTCATCGAATCAAGTCAATCAACACCACACCCTGACCCATCACTCACCCATTCCAAATCTGACCGCCTTCTTCCTCTCCCTCTTCGGCCTGAATCCTTTCTCCTGAACCACCCATTTCACCTTGGGACACTCGAGTTTCAGCCTGTCCAACTCCCAGACTGCGCTGGCGACTGCGGAAGCGTCGATAGTTGCGGTGATGTCAGAATTCGGCGAGTTTTCTTGCACGGATTTCGTGGAACTCGATGGGATTTCTTCCATGGTTTCGATGTGTTTGTGAAAGGACTGCGGAGAAAGCCCAAAAAGTTTGGTCAAACTCAAACAACCGCCAAATAGTACTGTTTCAAGGACGATATAAAACGTGATGCATTCGCGAAATGCGACGCTTCATTGTGACGTGACGACGTCTATATGACGGTGCATCTTTTCAAACCAAAAGAGCGTTTCGTATATTTTACGCATCGCTAATATGACGGCGCTATGGAGTACCGTAACTGTGAGCTCTCATCATGGACACAAACTGGAATGGTTTTGCTGGCTTAACACTTTGCTCTCAAATTGTAACAGCTGGAAGCCTCGATTTTTCGACGCACCACTAATACAGACATGCGCTTCTAAACAAGCTCCAGCAGTCACTGAATTGTTTGAAAATGATGAACGAGAGCTAAAGTGTCAATGATTGTTAGTGACTGCAGCATCAAAAGAGTTAATCTTTCCCTCTATATGAGGCGCCAAAGCAAGGACGAATAGTTGCGAGGCCCAAAGAAGCCTTGCGTACACGCTGACACACTCGTTGTCGCTTGCGATTCGTACTATACGCGCGGGCCGACCGGAAAAGAGCAGTTAAATACCAGCCTAAACAGCCACTATTTGTTCTGCTATTATAGCACCTCTGTGTATCCTTCCTTTGCTGCCTGTATGGCAGAGTGGTAGCTCTTCCATCTGTCACACAAGAAGCTTAGTCATTCCTAGGCCACAATTCATAGAGAGGATCCATTCCTGTTGCATATTTACCCCTTGCAAGCCGATCATAAGTCATGGCCGAGTCAAAGGAGAGGAAGAGCTCAGAGAGCAGCAACAGCAGTGGTGGAGGCCAGGCTCATGGCTCCCAAAGTGAGCTTGTTAGCTTCTTTCAGTTTAATTTGTAGATCATAGTCCACTCGTGAGAGCATGTTTCCATGAAAATTCCAATTTTACTCTCTCCAGCCATTGCCCTCAGCATCTCCGAGGAGAGTTCCTCCGAGGTGGAGCTCTGCTTCAAGGTGGGCAGCCTAAAGGCCAAGGGCCAGCCCGCCAAGTGGTTCGCCCAGCTGGGCAAGCCAGCAGACCCCGGGGCCCTCTGCACCAACGTCCACTTCGACCAGTTCGACCTCGGGGTCAACTCCCTCCGGATGAAGTTCCGTGTCAGCCGGGAGAGGAGGAGGAAGAGGCCCAAGGGGACTGGCGAGCAGGCTGCTGCAAGTGGTGGCCTGAGTGGGAAGGAGACGGTTGAGGACGTGCACGAGTTCCACTGCAGGCAGTTCCCCTCCCCGGTGGACCCGAGTGGAGTGAAGTTCGATGTGAGTGTTCCAGTAAAGTAGTGGAATTGGGTAGAATGGACAACCATAGTAGCATTAGGGAGATGTAAAGAGTGCTTTCAGAGTGCCAATCAAGAGAGCTTTAGAAGCAATTAACAACACGCTGTAGTAAAACCAGTACCTTGTATTATGGCGCCAAACAGTGCATCACAATACAGTACTGTACAATACTCCACAATGCAGCGCAGTGCGGTACAGTACACCATTCTGAGCACAGTGCAGCACAGCACAGTCCAATGCAATACAATACACTTCAACTTGAGTGAAACTGCGTTCATCAGAGTCTTAACATTTCCTTGATTTAACTGCAACGACAACTTTGCACCCTGGCTAAATAGTCGCTTCATTCAACAAACAGGCTGGCCAATCAAGTCGCGACAGAGCTGGCTACATTCTCATCAAGCTGAGGAAGGGCGAGACTGGAGGGGCTTCCTGGCGCGAATTCCAACAGGAGCACGGCCATTTGGATGCGTCGAAGATTTGAATTTTTGAAATTTTGAGTCTACCGTATGCTAATTTGTCGCGAATTGGATGCTACACTTCTCTGTCGTTGGAACGATTGTTTTAGGCATGTATTGCAGCTATAGCCAAGTGAACCTTACACCTGCCAAGCAGTGGCGGATCCAGGATTTTGGAATGGGGGGGGGCGGAATTTTTGAGGCCACAGGGGGGACCAAGACGCTATAAAAGTACATCAAAAAATTGCGCCGCAGGCGAAAAATTGTTCCGATGTTGGCGTGTTCTGCTACAAGATTGCCTTAAAATAGCGCCGCAGGCGAAATTTTTTGCCGATGTTGGCTTTTCTGTTGCAAAATTGCCTTAAAATAGCTTTGGCTTTGAACATGCTATCGCGCAACATTTTTTCTTGGGAGTGGGGTAAGGGGCGGGGGGGGGGCGGTTTGGCCGAATGGGGGGGGGACGCACCACCGCCCCCCCCCCCGTGGATCTGCTACTGCTGCCAAGCAAAGTTACGATTTGCGGCCGCTAGAATGACGTTGGTTGAGTCTCACTGTGTCTTAGGCTAGGGATTGTTCACCGTCGATCACAAGATTCGCAAAGTGCTATCAGAAAAGAATGTTACACTGTCGAACAATGACGGTTTGTGAAAGTATACAGGCGAAATCCGCAACTCATTAAGCCGGAGTGGTGTCGCTTGTCGTTTTAGCAAAGTCTCAACATCGGATTACTGTAGACCCGCTTGGGACGAAAACGACGGCGGATTTTGAATAAGGAGTTAGGCACCGACCACCTATGAAGTTAGGTACCATCACGTGCCCTGTCGCACCCAATTTTTTCCAAGAGGTTTTTTCGCGCCCAGCCTCTATTAGCTAAATCAATTTTTCCATCCATCCCATCTTTCGTCGACCAAACAGGCAGTCATTTGCCCCCAGCTTTGCTTGCCTTAGAAGCTAGACTCTTGAGGGCTGAGCCCTATCAATAGGTGCACACTAAAGTCTGTCCAAAAAAAACTGAGACTGGAGGTTTTTGGGGGTCTTCCGATGTTGTAGTATGATGAACCAAACCAAGTTGGGTACCAATCGATAGGTCTCGACGAGCTCTATTGGCCCACGCGTATTTCGACTTAATCACGCAACACGCACGGAAACGGGACGCCACAGAAAAAAATCGACTTTTTTTCGTGACTACAGATTTTTTCGTTCCACTTGCATTTTGTAGAGCAATATGTCCTTACTAATCCCTGCAAGTATGAAAGTTCAGAAACCAGCCGTTCAAAAGTTATAGCGATTCTCCCGACCCCTATTTTTTGATTTACTAACATTTTTTCGGAACCCCCCGAAATTGGAGTCCATTTGGCCATTTTTCGCGGCTCCTACGGCCGATCTGGCTGAAATTTGTAGGTTGCGTGGGGAACACATGGAAGCAACTTTTGGCCAAAAGACGCCCTCCTCGCTTGTTGGAACCGCCTGCAGCGCTTGTTTTTCGGCGAAAATCGACAAATTTTAAATTCGATTGAGATTGACTTGAGACTCTACAGCTTTGGGAGTCTTACTTAGGTGCGCTGCGTAGACATTAAGTGGGCCCACATACCTGCCAAGTTTGGCCTCGCTGCGCCTTAAGAACAAAAAATTACGAGCGAAAAACTTTGCGACGTTTCGATCACAAAATCAGTTTTTGGCGTCTCAATGTTTACAGGCCCATTGCTCGAGAACGGCAAGCGGCATTCAGTTGGCTTGTGCATCGTTGGATTCGCCGTTTGATTCTCTATCGTGGTGCTGTACGTTTGGTCATTTGTAGGATTTCCCTGAAAAGCGCCTTGCGCTCCTGTGATTTGGGGCTACAGAAGTTACCGGCAACTTTGACATTACGCTGCAGTCAAACGTGACGTTGTTCGAAGATGGTGTAGTAGAATAAAGTATTTGTCTTTGTGCCCTCTGTCTCTGCACCAAATTTCAGCTCAATCGGTTGCAAACTATTTTCTACAAATTGATGTTCAATTTTTCGCTGCCTCGTCAAAAATAGTTTGCAACCGATTGAGCTGAAATTTGGTGCAGAGACAGAGGGCACAAAGACAAATACTTTATTCTACTACACCATCTTCGAACAACGTCACGTTTGACTGCAGCGTAATGTCAAAGTTGCCGGTAACTTCTGTAGCCCCAAATCACAGGAGCGCAAGGCGCTTTCCAGGGAAATCCTACAAATGACCAAACGTACAGCACAACGATAGAGAATCAAACGGCGAATCCAACGATGCATGAGCCAACTGAATGCCGCTTGCCGTTCTCGAGCAATGGGCCTGTAAACATTGAGACGCCAAAAACTGATTTTGTGATCGAAACGTCGCAAAGTTTTTCGCTCGTAATTTTTTGTTCTTAAGGCGCAGCGAGGCCAAACTTGGCAGGTATGTGGGCCCACTTAATGTCTACGCAGCGCACCTAAGTAAGACTCCCAAAGCTGTAGAGTCTCAAGTCAATCTCAATCGAATTTAAAATTTGTCGATTTTCGCCGAAAAACAAGCGCTGCAGGCGGTTCCAACAAGCGAGGAGGGCGTCGTTTGGCCAAAAGTTGCTTCCATGTATTCCCCACACACCCTACAAATTTCAGCCAGATCGGCCGCAGGAGCCGCGAAAAATGGCCAAATGGACTCCAATTTCGGGGGGTTCCGAAAAAATGTTAGTAAATCAAAAAAATAGGGGTCGGGAGAATCGCTATAACTTTTGAACGGCTGGTTTCTGAACTTTCATACTTGCAGGGATTAGTAAGGACATATTGCTCTACAAAATGCAAGTAGAACGAAAAAAATCTGTAGTCATGAAAAAAAGTCGATTTTTTTCTGTGGCGTCCCGTTTCCGTGCGTGTTGCGTGATTAAGTCGAAATACGCGTGGGCCAATAGAGCTCGTCGAGACCTATCGATTGGTACCCAACTTGGTTTGGTTCATCATACTACAACATCGGAAGACCCCCAAAAACCTCCAGTCTCAGTTTTTTTTGGACAGACTTTAGGTGCGTACACACAAGAACTTCAGCTGAAATGAGGTGCTTCCTCGACTGTCGAAGTGAAGCTTTGAATGTCGTGCGGTGCTCAATGGAATGGAATCGCGGCTCGTTGCGTGGAGTCGAAAAGATTGGAGTTTAAACTGAGTGGAGTAGGAGCAGCCTATTAGTGTGAGTGTGAACTGGAGTACAGGGAGTAGGGGGAGAGGAATGGAGTGGAGTGGAATATAGATGGAGAGTTGTAGTGAAAGTCGAGTACAATTGGGGGGTAGAGGGGTAGTGGAGAGCAATACATTATTGTGGTTTAGATTACGTATTGCTCTAAATTGGTCAGCCATATTTAAACTGAAACTGAAACTGAAACTCCACAAAAGCAATCAGTATTGGCAAAACACTGAAACTAGTTTCAGTACGCACTATTGAAACTAGTTTCAGTTTCAGTTCAGTGTTTGAGGCGTCTGTTTGGCTCATCTTAGGCTGATTTGGCACTTTGCTTAATTGACAATGACGAAATAACTTTGGAGTGCACCTTGTTTATGGCAATCAGCAAAGCAGCAACGCATCCATGCAAGACTTCATGCACGCTTTACAGCCACGAGAAGCGTAGGTAATACTGAAACTCAGTTTCAGTAACTGAAACTGAAACTCAGGAAATTTTTTTACTGAAACTGAAACTGAAACTGAAACTAAAATGAAAACTGGTACTGATACTGAAACTGAAACT
>JASAMZ010013541.1:0-22500 GCA_030248115.1 Linhomoeus sp. GSCO2_2 | reverse complement strand
TAGTATGTTGTGATATGTTCGCTGCAAAATTTGCATGGTTCCAATGGAATACTGCAGATTTGGACAGTTTAAACAGCACCTATCTCTTTGTCCGAACCTGTCGGAGCGGTCTAATGTCAGAACTTTTGTCATGGCAGTCAACCCTTCCGACCTGCAGTATTACTGCTCCATTTAAATGTTCGCAGAGAAAAGAAACCGGTCCATAGCGACTCAATCTCCATTATCAACGATCGAGGGCGATCGGAACGCATGAAACACATCACCTCACTAGTTAGTGCAACTGTACGTATGTAGTAGGTCTCTCTGTACTCGGAGAATATACTTGGACGCAATCGCACATGTGAGGGACGTACGCAAGTCATTTGACAATGGCGTCACGACGTGACTCATCATTAAACTAGCACTTGTTCTGTCCGTTGCTTACGCCATTCTTTCTTAGCCGAATAACCGGGCTAGCATTCGTGAGATTGCGGCGCGCGTCATAAATAATGGTTGTACGGTACCATCTCTGTTTGCTAACAGGGTGTAAGTCAGTCCCGCCGACCGTCAGTGAGGTAATAATCAAGCTGAACAACTGATAGCAGCGCCTGCACAGTTGCTGATAACGGTAGAAGGCGTGGTGCGCCTTGCGTTTAATTGCCCATTCAGACGTGCGCTTGCGCTACTGTGCACTTAAAAGCATTGTTGTAGCATACTGTCTAATACATATCCGCATAGAGTTGAATTCTCCAAACACAATGCTGCGCCTAGCTTTCGTCGTTCTGGCCAGTTCGATCGCTTTGGGGCGAGTCGGTTAGTCCGATTGACGATCATCTTATTCCAGCAAAGCTACAATGCGCACGTTCGTCGCGTACGGTAACCACGGCTCAAATTCAGTTTTGCTCGACTCAAGATTGTAACCTTTGGACTTGCCTTGCCGAGTGTCTAAATAGAATTAGTATTATCTCATTATATAACTTCGTCCCGTAGCGGGTCGCTAACGTCGTTAGTCGGGATTTTCACGCCGACTAACGACGTTAGTCGGAAACAAATTAGTCTAGCAGCCGACTAAGTTGGGTGAGTCAGTCGCTTGGCTAACGTAAGTGCCGACTAACACAGATGAGTTGGTGACTCGACTGACCGGGCCCCTCGATAAAACACAGCGTCCATAAAACGATCGAGTCTGCGGCCCGACTAATCTCCGCCGACTAACGACGTTAGTTGGGGCCCGACTAACCTGGCGTTATATAATGAGTTATTGCCACGAACGCTGAAGACAGTTTGACGCCTCGCTTCTTCAGCGGCCGATTTGGACGACTGCGACGTCGACTCTGGCGACCAAGCCAATTGGCTGGCGGCAGATTTGGTCATTCCCGAGGTGGGGAACAGTCGATGGGTCATCCGTGCATGAGCTTACCGTAATTCTTCCGATACGCCAGCAGAATGATGCACTCCCGCTAAAATGGGAGGGGGGGGGGTGTCTAATGAAACATTTACTGTACCTTCTTCCTTCTTTTCGACTTGATGAGCAAATTGGCCGTATTACGGTAGGTAACAATTGCGCTTAAGCTACGGTTGGGTCTGAATGAGAGCCCCGAAATTTCGGAATGAGTGCCCCTACAAAGGTCCAGAGGCGCACTATTACAGCGGGCGTGTGAATCACCTGCTATGCACAGCCGACCTAAGCGGGGGGAGGGGGGGGGGGAGGGGGTTAAGTAGGAAGAGTGGTCACCCCACTCACATTTTGCACTAAAACTCAGCCAGCGTCGCGTCTGGCGGGTCTCAACTGAGGCTAAGCACGACCACCAAGTTCAGGCCGCGCTCCGCGAGCCCTGAAATCGGTCACCGGTCGCTTTTAGCCTAAGCTTCGACCCGTCAGACTGCGCGCCCACTGACTCTTGTGGACTGTGGGCGCAGGACGAGCCTAAGCATAGCCTGATTTCAAAGGAACATCTTGCTCGGAAGTATTGAGAACGATAACGGTAAGGCGAGTCGTCGCAGACGTAATTCATGGCTTTGCCGATCCACATACGCAGCAATTAGATAAAAGACGTGCTCAGAACATTGGGGGTACTCATTCAGAATTTGGGGGGTACTCATTCAGAACATTGGGGCACTCAGTCAGATACAGCCACAAGCTACAGGTACATTCTGGCGTCCCTTACTCAGGTGTACGAGACGGCACATCAGGGTCAGCCCACGGGCGACAACTTCTGCTATGGCTACACTGGAGGAGAGGAGTCCATACGCGTCGACTGGTACGCTGACCTCAACTGCGACAGCGGCGCCAACGGAAAGACGACTGGTTTGTTGGCATTCATGTCCATGCGTGTTGTTTTCTGGCACACATTGTCTGGACGGACACAGACACGGCCTCTATTCAGAGTCGCGACTGGACGGCAACCAGCCGGAATGCGGCAGCTTCGGTAAGCGATTTACACCATGACATGTCTAGCAATAGCGGTTGCTGTCATATGTACCTCTCAAGAAACTTCGCTAATAATTTAGGCATTGCGAAAGCGTAGCTCACTGTACCTCATGTGCCGCTAGCATACTCGGCAACACAGTTTCAGTAGAGCATACGACGCAAGCTCAACTGCATTGCTCTGGACATTGGCCATTTTCAGTTTTAGAACGCTTACATCGTACCTAATTAGTAATTTCGCGAACGTGCCAGCAAAACCAGTGCCCACTTCAGACGGATACGTGCCCATTTGTCCGGACACGCAGCTGCGTGTCGCCATGCGAGCGGCCGCCGGAGCCAGCACATCAGCCGACGCTCTGGCTCGACTTCTGAAGAATATCATTCTGCCTAGACAATTCGCCGTCTTCGTCGCTAAGGTTGGGTCGAAGCCCGCATGTAGCCTAGCCATTGCGCAAACGCATGCCGTGTCCACCGTAAAATATGTAATGGCGCAATATTGGCATTTGCAACGGTTCGTCACCTCCATTGCACACTTCCTCCCAAAGTGAGAGCGCTTCCCGCACAACTACATAGTCATTCCTACGATATTTTAGACCGCCATGGGTGGCCAACTCTTCGTTGAGACGTACACTGACACGAACGTCTGCATTCTGACCGCTCTCGACCGAACTCAGAGTGCTCAATTCCTTATGGTTGTCATGAAACTGGCGCCGTTGCCGACCGACGCACCGGGCGCAAAACACACCGGAATGTCTCAACTGAAGAGAAACAAGAAGTCGCTTAGCAAACTCGCCGGTGACAAAGGCGTCTATGTCGCCGGACAGAAAGAAGCCGGAGGTGACGACGACGACGACGACGACGACGACGACGACGGCGACAATATCTATTTCAGCGCTGACACTCCAAGACGAGCCTGAGCCAATTGGGGTTCACTGCCGTTACAACATCGAGAACTTCCCAGGATTTTGGACGACGATGGTCGCTTTTCTTGTCGGAAAGGTGTCACTTGTAGGCGACCAGCTCGTCAACGACAACGGTTGTATCGACACGCGTCGCGACGACGCCAGTTACGCTCTTGGCTTCTACACCAATTCCGACTTTGCTTGCGACGACGTGCCTAATGCTGCCAACGGTGCGCCTTCTAGAATTCGATTGTATTCCCGTACGTACCCTCATGAACGTTTTGTGACTTCTTTATAAATCACAATCACAGGCAAGAAATCGACCGTTCAACTCATCAAGGTTGATCTGGTGGAGAAATTCCAAGATGACAAGCTGCCGTGCCGTTTCGGTGAGTTGGCGTACCACTACTGTCGCTTCGGATTGACCAAGCTGAAAACGAAGTCGATAAGTAGAACTTGAAACAGTAACTGAAGACTAAGCCACGCCACGTAATTTCCCAGACACCAACTCCCGGGTGTGTCCTAACAATGATCTGCGCGAGTTCATCTACCGTACGCTGCTCGACGACAGCCAAGGCGACCCCCTGACGCTGGCCAAGAGCGTGCAGCGCCGCCTGGCGGACGGAGGCGAAAACTGGACCGTCATGGTCGTGGCTGGGAACGAAATCGGTCTGGGCGCCATCAGAATTCTCCAAACCGACCAGCACTTCTGCTCCGTCTTTGCTTCGAACGGGGCCGGCGATCCGTTCCTCATCCAAGCTTCCAAGATGCAGTTTTGAAAGAAACACGTTAGGAAACATGTCGTGATCAAACTGTAGGGATAGAGAGACTGCCTTTTCTACACTCTGAATAAAGCGTTTCTCAACGGCCGTAATATATTGCGATTGCGTAGTATTGTGTAGACACGACACGAATTCGTTGCAAGAAACGTGCGCCTAGTACAAAACGCGCAAGAGAACGTGTGCCAGCAAGTCGACGAGGGCCGCAGCATACAGTACTTCTAAAATTGCAGCTCTTCTTTCCTCGCGATAAAAGAACCACGTCGAGCGAGAGCTACATATCTTGAGAGACGCAGCTATACAAACTCACACTCGTTCCTACTCCTATTCATGTAAACTCTGGGGTGGATTTGCTTCCGAACGATTCTGCGAGCGAAGTTGGATGTGTTACGTGCGAGATGTTGTAAGCATGGCACCATTAGGGATGCCATGCGTAGGTACATACTTCACATTCCATAGGCTCAGTATAAGTAGTCTGCCGTTTGTTAGCCTGGTAGCTTATTCTTAGCTGTGGTTAGAATAAACACCCATTCGGACCATTGCTTGGAGCAGCGCCTATCCGTGAGTCTCTAAGTGTGTCTTGACCACGCACGGGTTGAGCAACCTTACACTTGATAGAGCTTACTGGGGTACGATACGTGCGAGGGGTTAGTGCATGGCACATTAGTCTATGGCCTGAGCCCGTGCTAATCCTAGTGGTGCTAGTTGTAGAGTCTATCGCGTACCAGACGCGTCCCGGGCTTGGCCGTCGACGGGCCTGACTACAACTGGTGCGTCCTCCGGGAACGCTAGTACCGTTCGGGAACGGTTCCTGGGAGACGTAGCAGTTGGAAGGTCTGTTGGCGTTTGAGCTAGGAGGAGGTATAGAATCGGCGTTAGGCGGCTAGTGGGAATCGCTTTCCTGTGGGTGTGAGTGTTGATCACAATGGATGGTCAGCAGTCGGGAAAGAAGCCGGTGTCCCTCGCTAAGAGACGGACGACGGATGAGATTTTGGTCGATGAGAACGTCGACTATGGTTGGGTGGATCCTTCGGTTCTGGCGGTGAGACAGCAGGTTCCGGAAGAAAAGGAGGTTTCTCAGAAGCTGAATCTGGACGAGAGCGGGCAGGTGCAGGGGTTGGAAGACGGCGATCTCGGGGACAGTGATAGGGACAGTGTTTCCTCTGAGCGTGTGGCGGACAGGTCGATTTCTCAGGAACCGGCTCCTCAGATTGTGTCCATGTTCGCGGAGTTGCAGCGTCAGCAGCAGGCAGCCCAGACGGAGATGTTGCAGCTGGTACTAGAGCGGCAGGAGCGTGAGGCTGAGAGGAAGGAACGAGAGCTGGAAAGGAAGGAGCGCGAGCAGCGGGAGCGTGAACGTGAGGAGCGTGAATCGCAGCGTGAGAGGGAGCGCGAGGAGCGGACGGCTAGAGATCTGGCGCAGCGGGAACTCGTGCAGCAGATGATGGCTGATAGGGATAGAGATAGAGAGGAGTCGCGCCGTCAGATGGAGGCGATTCTCAACCACTCGCGGGCGCCGCCTGATTCGGCGGGTCCTTTCTCTTCCACAGCGATCGCCGCTGATGGCTTGAACGGGTTGGGTACGGTATTGAACACGTTGGCATATACCAGACCGGGTTTGGCTAAGTTCGCGGGTCTAGACAGGGACAATTTCGCTGACTGGTTTGTCGAATTCGGGATTGCCGTCGAGAATTATCCGCAGGCAGTCAAACGGAAGTACCTGTTGGAGTTGTTGACGGGTGACGCCCTGAAGTTCTTCATGTCCATGTCGGAGGAGGTGAAGGTCGATTATCAGCAGGTTGTCGATCGATTGACTACGAACTTCGCCGATAGGAGAACGAGAACGGTCAAGATGGCGTCACTTTAGGGCAAGCGTCAGCAGAACTACCAGTCGGTGTACCAGTGGCGTTCGATCATGGAGCGGGAGTTCCGGACCGCTGAAAGTGCCATAGTGGTGCCAGAGACAGAGGCTCTTGTGTGTCCTTGTGGTCAGATCTGCCATCGGGAGAAGGCCAAGAATAAGGCTCGCTACGAATCTTGTCAGGCATTTGTCGTTCATCAGTCGCTTCTTCCAGCGAATCAGCCCTTCCTCGAGGACAATGAGTGGACGGTCGATGGTGTCTTTGCCGCAGCTGCTAAGAAGGAGAGCGAGCGAGAGATGGAGCAGCAGGCTGTTAAGTCGATTTCTGAGAGGGCGCCAAGAGGTCAGCAAAAGGCTTCTGGACAGCCGCAACAGAATGCGCCAGTAGGGCCAGTGTTTCAACCGCCGCCTCCTGAAGAAGCGCGTCATGACAGAATCGGGAGTCGTCCTTTGTATCGTGGTTCCGAGTCGGCTCGTGAGTGTTTCCGCTGTCGTCAGAAAGGACACGTTGCAGCTGAATGCCAGAATCGGGTGTGCACTTTCTGCCGTGATAAGGGCTACACGCCGTTTCTGGGTCACTCGGACGAACGTTGCTTCAGACAAGATGCGATCAGGGTGCAGAAGCCTCCCAATCAGCAGTCTCGTCCGCCTGCTGGAACGCAGAATGTGCAGTCGTCGCGCTGGGTGAATGAGCCGCCGCAAACGCTCGTCTCTCATTCGCAGATTCCATCTGAGCAAGCTTTGTCTTCGCAGAGAGTCGATCCTCAACCGCCGCCAGTGACACAGGCTGGTTTTCCTCAGGAATGGGCGGGACAGGCGTTCTCTATGTCGGCTAGGGATTTGTCGTCTTATGAGTTGTGCCAGCTCTCGAAGCAGGAGGACCAGAAGTCGAAATTGATTCCCGCGACGGATTTCCTCTTTGACGATTTGCCGCAAGTCGCGCCCGATTTGAAGCGCCGATTCAAGAAAGGGCAGATGAAGAGTCAGGTTGCCGTCCTAGATTCAGGCGCGACTACGACCACTGTCAGCCCTCGAGTCGTTGAGACTTTGCTTCAGAATGGCAGCGCCGATTTGATCGCGCAGGATCAGAGTTTCCCGTTGACGGGTATTGATGGCTCCACTTTCTCGAGTACGGGTTCAGTGAGGCTGAAGGGCGTCTACTGCTCGCGTGAAAATGAAGCGATTCCGTTCGAAGTGACGGCGCCGGTTAGCTTCAATCTTCCTGTCGATATCTTGATAGGTAACGACTTGACGGAGAAAGTCGGCATTGGACTCACGAATGGCCAAGGGAAGGTATTTCCGTCGGCTGCCGTGCCTTCTTCCTTTGATGCGAGTGAGTCGGCTAGCATCGATCAGCCAGTCAGGGCTAGGGGTCCCAGGAATTGGAGGAGTCAGAGGGAGCGCTCGTCCGATAGGGGCTACTGTAGGGATCGCCCTCGCCATTTTCCTGCCTGGCAGCGCAGACCGAGTTGGAGTTGGAATCAGACCTCGGGTCAGAACCCATCGAGTTGGAACTGGAGAACGCAGCCGCTGATGTCGGATCAGAACGTGGACAGGTTGCGGAACAAGTTTTGGGGGCGTTGTCAGATGCCACACTCAGGTTCTCCCTGGTCCCAGTTCAGAACAGATACTCGCGTGTTTCCGGGGTCCGATTACGGTTCTTATAGAGTGTTCTGATTCGCTCATGTCGCCTGCAGGGGTAGCGTGTGCTTGCGTATAGCGCTTATGTCCTGGGTACATGCGCTTCGTCATCTGTCCTGGGAACAGATTGGACGTGTTTCTCCCTTGTCCTGGGTACAAGGTCGAGCGTTTGAGTTGCTTGAAGGCTCACTCGAGCTGGCGAGTACGTGGGTGCTTAGCTTGGCTGTCCTGAGAACAGTCGCTTTCTTCTTGAAAGAGGGGAGAGAGTGAAGTGACAAGCACTTTGAGCTGATAGGCTTGAGAGCTGAGAATGCGATTTCGCGCGATGCACGCTTGGCAGTATTGAGGTGATGGGCGGAGTTCGATTCGCTCGTTCTTTGGTCACTGAAGGTGTGCCGTCGCGTTTGTGTCTAATACTTCTCGTGTGGGGTTTAAGGTTTCGTCAGCTGGACGATCATGTGGTTCGTTCAAGGTCGATCAAGTCTTCCGGTCGTTCGAGATCAATCGTCCAGTTCGATCAAGTCTTCCGGTTCTCCATGTTCGTCCAGATCGCTCGAGTTCGATCAAGACATCTGGTCGTTCAAGTTCGGCCAGTTCTACGCGTTCGAGGAAATCAGTGATCGTGATCAGTGATACATGATCGTAGGTTCTAAGCATTAGCGTCACGGCTCATTTGTTTGAATGGGGCGTGTGAACATGGCACCATTAGGGATGCCATGCGTAGGTACATACTTCACATTCCATAGGCTCAGTATAAGTAGTCTGCCGTTTGTTAGCCTGGTAGCTTATTCTTAGCTGTGGTTAGAATAAACACCCATTCGGACCATTGCTTGGAGCAGCGCCTATCCGTGAGTCTCTAAGTGTGTCTTGACCACGCACGGGTTGAGCAACCTTACACTTGATAGAGCTTACTGGGGTACGATACGTGCGAGGGGTTAGTGCATGGCACATTAGTCTATGGCCTGAGCCCGTGCTAATCCTAGTGGTGCTAGTTGTAGAGTCTATCGCGTACCAGACGCGTCCCGGGCTTGGCCGTCAACGGGCCTGACTACAATGTGGTCATAAACTAGTGTTGACGCAGGCAGTCTGTTTGTTTGTTTGCTTCGGATGCGCCCCACAGGAGTTTGCAATGCGCCCGCATTCATTCGCCCTCAGATGGATCACGACACCTACATACGTTAGGTGAATATGAGAAGGGAAGTATGCAAAGTTTGATAAGAGCCTGTAATATGTAATTCTCCTCTCCTCAGCAACTTTCGGTATTGGTGGCGATTCGTATAGGCACGTTCTACATTTCGCACCAAGTCATGTGCTGTAGTCGGTCGCTTCAAAGTGAAGTCAAGCCTACCGTGTCCAAGTATGACGCGAAATGTTAGTAAACCAGTTCTAAAGCGTAGAGTCGTTTAGAACTTCTTTACGCTGAGAGGCTAAATTTCGCAACACGCTGTTTTCTGTTCCGGTATATAATTAAATCGTTGTGAAACTACCCCAATATTTTGAAGTAACTAAAAGACTGTACAAGACAAATGTGTTTAGTAATCAAACTTTGTCTTGGGTGGAATATATTTATATCTCCACACTTCTTGAATTGACGCAATTTGTCTCAAAACGAATAACGAATATTGCGTTACACAAATATACTTCTTGCGAACTATAGTGTTGCGACGTGCGGAAATTCTAAACGACGACATGTTTTGAAACCGTCCATCATTACAGCGCGTCTTATCTAAATACGGTAGTCATAACTGCATTTCAAAACGTTTGAAGACCGTACTAAGCCGACGCAACTTGTATCGCGAAATTGTAAGAATCGCCAAACGAAGTCCACCACACGAGTTCTTCGCTTCGAAGGTCTTCGCGTTCAACAGAATTCTCTCCACTGAAGGAACTTTCACAGATACTGTCCTTCTGCAGTCTGCAAGCCACGCCCAACACGCCACAAAGGAGCTTTGCACGAGTGCTCTTGCACCATCACTGACCCAACTTGTCGGCTGTTTCACGCATGGTTGAGAACGCGGTGGATGACACTTGACAGAGAAAAACGTTCGCTGTTTGCACTGCAACCAACTTTAAAAGAAAGGGAAAATACATTTTCACGTATTGGAGCTGCGGTTTCCAGCAGCTTCACACTCTCGCTTCTCATACACATACAGGCAAACGGCATGTCCGATACTGGCCAGTGGCCATTACAGTAGGCATGTTGGGAGTTCAAACTGTTATTGACTGCTGCTGAATGCTGATTCACTCGTAGTGCAACTCTCGTCAGCTTCAAGCACCGAAGACGATTGACGTCAAGATTAAGTACCGCCCTTTCGCAACTCATTGAAGATTTTTATACTCCACAAAAAAGTGTGGAGTATATAGCGTTTGTGCGCGAAAGCAGAAAAGTTGCCCGTCTGGCGTTCGCGCGTGAAGCGGTCGATTTCCAAACGGTCTTTTGCGTTGGGTAGGCCTAGTAAGTGGGCAGGGTGGACACCAAACGGGGTCACGCTCCGGGACCCCGTTGGCGGGAAATTCAAAAATTTAAATTTTCAAAGTACTGAAAATTGGGTTGGGCAAGGTAGAACTCGAAAAAGTTGCATATAATGGTATATACTATCTTTTGATATGTTGTAGCCCTCGATAGTGCCGAGTCGGCAAAAAAAGAATTGGATCGCTGCGGGACCCATTTTGGCGCCAAATTTGAAAAATTCGCGAATTTCGGCCCCGGGTCAACTTTGACTGGCTGCTGTGCGAGCTAGGTAGCAGCTAGAGCGGCGGGGCCGCTTTTGTTGCGCCTTCCCAGATGTCCTCTATCGAATGAGCCATGAACGGAGAAAATCGGGCGAAACACAACAAAGTTATTTTCCCGCAACTTTTTTGACTCCGGGGTCGAAAATTGCAATTTTCGCGTTACGGCGTCTGTTGCGCTCGAATGCGTCCCCGAATCGTTCCAAAAGTGGTTTCAAACGATTCTACGTTGAAATCTGGTCTAGAAAAGTGTTTTGGAAAAATTTTCAGAGCTACAGTAACCCTGCCGCGTCCATTTGAATTTTGGGTGTCGGGTCGACTTTCGCGATATTATACTCGATTTCGGGGTTTTCGGGGCCGCTGATTACGAATTTGGCATTCGTTTAGCGTTTAGATGATGTTTGAACGTACCTATGACGAAATCGCATGCTACCGTACCCCAACTGCAGAATTTCGTTTCTGCGAACCATTGGAAGTTAGGGGTGTTGTATGTCGAATCTGAGGTATTTTGGGATGTAGATCACGAATTCGGCATTAGTTTTGTGATTGGGAGTGTCAACAGGCCACAACAGCAGAGGAGTCACTATGCGTAGGAGTTCAAATTTGTGGAGTATACTGCGTCCCCCGGACGACTTGCCTGGTTGGAATTGTCAATGTAGTTCAAGCCGCTCGGCGAAGTGTAGCATTGATACGTTATCACCCACCTTGCTTGCCCTGAAGCAGTTCATGCGTAGGTTGTAGGTGAAGACTCAGGGTTTTTTTTTCGTCCGGGATCTAGGCGTATGGCGTACGCCTAGCCAAAAAGTTTAGGCGTATTTCCCAAAATTTTGTCGTACACGCAAAATTACAGCGAATAATAAGTCCAAAAACGTAACCAAATTAACCGAAATATCGCAACATCCTCCACTGATTGCAACGAATTCTGCTTAAATGAAGGTGAAATCAACAAACAAGGGAAACGTGCAGGAGACCCTGCAGTGAAGCACTCCGACCAGAACGGGAGAAAGCAGACCGCCACTCACTTATCATGAGAAATAAGGCCGATTTCCGCCCAAAGATTCTCCACAAATTCCGCCGCCGCGCGAGTTTCAGAGTACGCATATTCCCTCCACCTACAAGGACCGGCCGGCGCGCGGCAGAACACCGAAATCCGTAGACCAGGCCGAATTGAGTCCAAAATGCACCATTTCGATTCGATTCAACCGGTAGCCGGCAGCTAAGATTCGGGGCTGGGCCAATCGCAGACTCGCCTTGCCATTTTCGACGGGAAGAATTGACAATTCATGCGCAAATGCTTACTTTACCACGCCGTCTTTCCGCACTGCATTTCCTTCAAGTGTGAAGTTTGAATGCGCGCGCAAATTTGAGTTACAACATAGTTTGAGGAGAGTACGGTAAAAGTTGCATTCAAATTTGAATGTCGGCATTAGGAAAGTGGCTGTTTGAAGGCAAAATCGACACCAAATGGAGAAACCAATAGCAAATTCGCGTTCCTCGCCGCGAAATACCCTAGCATCGACATTACAAACGTTCAATCACCTCACTTTCAGTTTCGTCGACGTAGGGCTTCGGTAGGTCGAAAATCGGCAAAAACTCGCGAATCTTGATCCGAAACGCCAAAATAACGCCAGATTCGGCATCAGCGACCTCGAAAGCACCGCAGTCAACTCCAACATTGATTTTGTCCTCGGGGGTGGAAATTCGAATTTTGGACGCGGCCGGGGTACGGTAGCCGAAAAAATATTTTTGAAAATCGATTCCGGATCAGTTTTCAACGGGGAATCGCGTGGTGCAGTCCATTTGGCCATAAATCGTCGCAATCGGGCGCTAAAACGGCCGAAAGTCAAAAATTGGCATTTTCGACCCCCGACGGAGACCCGTTGTGACAGCAGAACTCAAGATTTCCTCGGCGGATTTCGGCGATTTTGGTCTTAAACGAAAGAGAACATGTTAACCTTGCCGATTTGAGATATCTGGCCCGATCCAACAACTCCCTGATTTACTAGGATTTTTTAAAGGCAAATTTTTCTCAAAAAACCACTTTCGGCTACCGTAACCCGAGAACGCGTCGGCCGATTGGCTCGGGATTTTTTTTCCGCAGAAGCTCTCGTAGAGGGTTATAACATATCCAAAGGGCATCAAAATCGGCCCACTATTCCAGAAATTCTAGCTGGGTGAACACCCTCTCAGTAAGTAAATTTTTATACTCCACAAAAAAGTGTGGAGTATATAGCGTTTGTGCGCGAAACGCAGTAATTTCTAACGGATGGTGTTCGCGCGTGCAGCGGCCGATTTGCAAACGGTCTTTTGCGTTGGGTAGGCCTAGTGGGTGGGCAGGGTGGACACCAAACGGGGTCACGCTACGGGACCCCGTTGGCGGGAAATTCAAAAATTTAAATTTTCAAAGTACTGAAAAATGGGTTAAACAAGGTAGAACTCGAAAAAGTTGCATATAATGGTATATACTATCTTTTGATATGTTGTAGTACTCGATAGTGCCGAACACGCAAAAAAAGAATTGGATCGCTGCGGGACCCATTTTGGCGCCAAATTTGAAAAAATCGCGAATTTTGGCCCCGGGTCGACTTTGACGGGCTGCTGTGCGAGCTAGGTAGCAGCTAGAGCGGCAAGACCACTCTTGGTGCTCCTTCCCAGATGTCCTCTATCGAATGAGCCATGAACGGAGAAAATCGGGCGAAACACAAAAAACTTTCTTACACTGCGACTTTTTTGACTCCGGGGTCGAAAATTGCGATTTTCGCATTTCGGCGTCTATAGCGCTCGAATGCGTTGCCGAATCGTTCCAAAAGTGGTTTCAAACGATTCTGCGCTTAAATCTGGCCCAGAAAAGTATTTTTGAAAAATTTGCAGAGCTACAGTATCCCTGCCGCGTCGGTTTGAATTTTGGGTGTCGAGTCGACTTATGTACGTCGCCAATATTATGCTCGATTTCGGGGTTTTCGGGGGCGCTGATTACGAATTTGGCATCCGTTCAGTGTATAGATGATGTTTGAACGTAGCTACGACGAATTTGTATGCTACTGTACCCTAAGTGTAGAATTTTAGTTCCCGGAGTCCATAGGAAACTGGGGGTGTTGTATGTCGAATCTGGGGTATTTTGGGATGTAGATCACGAATTGAGCATTGCTTTTGCGATTGGGGGTGCCAGGAGGCCATAACAGCAGAGGAGTCACCGTGCGTAGGAGTTCAAATTTGTGGAGTATACTGCGTCCCCCGGACGACTTGCCTGGTTGAATTTTTCTCAAAATTTTCCCATTACGCGAAAAACATGAAGGTCCTTCCACACCTACTATCCCTCGAGAGCTATCGATTAAAAAAAAACCCGTCCAAATCGGATGAGAAATGAGGCACGAAAGTGAGTGGCGAAAAAGTTAGTCGGTGTCAGCTCCACTATAGCACTCCGCCCCTTTTGGGGTCGGAGTGCTAAAAATCTTCACGGATCAGTTCAAAAGCTAATTTTGAGCCTGAAATGAACCAAAATTGTTCAAAATAGCACCGCAGGCGAAATTTTTTTCCAAAATGAATTCCTTCTGCTGAAAAAGTCCTCTATGGTAGACTTCCAGAGCTGAATTTCTAGGCGTAAAAGTTTACGCCTAAAGTCCATTTCAAAAGTATGCGAATTGGGAGTTTTTCGCAATTATCTTGTTACTCCTGTGGAAAATGTACCCAAGTGTGGTACCATTCGATAGCACTCCCCGAGTGGCTCAGGCGCGCACAAATGAAAAAAAAGTTTTCATGACGCACTGAAAAACCGCCGTACAGTAAAATTTCGACTTTTTTGCTTCTCAAGCGATTTTTCCCGTTATAATTGCATTAGATAGAAGAACATGTCCTTATGACAACCTGTAAGTATGGCGACTCTATATCAAGCCGTTCAAAAGTTATAGCGATTCTCCCGACCCCCTGTTTTCAATTCCTTAAGAATTTTGAAAAACCGCCGAAAAAAATGTGCAAAGTCATTACAGCTCACGACTGCCTGAACCGATCTGAACCAAATTTTAGTATGTTATACCACTATAAGTTGTCTACAAAACTGCAGCGGTTCAGCTCGCTAGGTCGTCAGACTGACGAGATACAGGCCAAAACGCCCGCACATGTCTTCGGCGCCCATTTTGCGGCTATAATTCGTGCTACCTGCAGTCTAGGCAGCCGAAATTTTGTCTGGGTAATACCGAAGGGCTTGCCTATCTACACGTCATGTTTCAGCCATTTGACCCTCTGGACGGGCGAAAACGGAGAATTTGTTGTTGCTCTGGCGCACGTGAGAAAATGGGAAAAAGTTTGAACAATTGCAGTTTCCGCCAACGACATCCAATTTTGATCATATTTAGGATATTTATACTTTGTGTTGGCTAGTTTGCGCATGCCATATTTCAGTCGATTCTGACTTGTGGTTATCGAGTTACTGGGGTGCTGTTTTTCTACTGGAAATGGATCCACTCCAGCTACTGTACTTTACAGTAGAAAAACAGCACCCCAGTAACTCGACAACCACAAGGCAGAATCGACTGAAATTTGGCATGTGCTAACTAGCCAACACAAGGTATAAATTTTCTAAATATGATGAAAATCGGATGTCGCTGGCGAAAACTGCAATTGTTCAAACTTTTTCCCATTTTCCTGCGCGGTCTCACGTGTGCCAGAGCAACAACAAATTCTCCGTTTTCACCTGTCCAGAGGGCCGAATGGCTGAAACTTGACATGTAGATAGGCAAGCCCTTCGGTATCACCCAGACATAATTTCGGCTGCCCTGGTTGCAGGTAGCACGAATTATAGCCGCAAAATGGGCGCCGAAGACATGTGCGGGCGTTTTGGCCTGTATCTCGTCAGTCTGACGACCTAGCGAGCTGAACCGCTGCAGTTTTGTAGGCAACTTATAGTGGTATAACATACTAAAATTTGGTTCAGATCGGTTCAGGCAGTCGTGAGCTGTAATGACTTTGCACATTTTTTTCGGCGGTTTTTCAAAATCCTTAAGGAATTGAAAATCAGGGGGTCGGGAAAATCGCTATAACTTTTGAACGGCTTGATATAGAGTCGCCATACTTACAGGTTATCATAAGGACATATTCTTCTATCGAATGCAATTATAACGGGAAAAATCGCTTGAGAAGCAAAAAAGTCGAAATTTTACTGTACAGCGGTTTTTCAGTGCGTCATGAAAACTTTTTTTTTCATTTGTGCGCCCCTGAGCCACTCGGGGAGTGCTATCGAATGGTACCACACTTGGGTACATTTTCCACAGGAGTAACAAGATAATTGCAAAAAACCCCCAATCCGCATACTTTTGAAATGGACTTTAGTCAAAATTTCTAGGCGTATTCCAGAAATTTTGGGCGTAAATACGCCCAATATTACGCAAAAAAACCCAGGGTGAAGTCCAATGTCACTTATCATTGCGGCCGCAAAGTGATTCATCCCCAAATCAGCCAGTGATATTCATTGAGCAGCAGGTTCTAGTGACGCAATTGGCACATCAGTGAAAGCATTCCTGAGTTTGTGGCACGCGCCTTGAAACACGTGGGAGAACCAACTCTGTTTGTTTTAGGGGAGCACGCTGAATTAATAATACGTCGAGGTACGAGCTGCTAAATGATAGTGCGTCAGCGAGAATGCAGAGAATGTTCAAGGGTTAAGCGCGACTTGTGTACTTAAGACGAGGCGCGGTGAAAAATCATCTCACTCGAATAGCAGACCTAGACTTTTGCAGTTTGTGCTGGTCGATTAAACAGAATTGGCGGGAAAATGCTCAAAATGCTACGCTTGACCGGAATTATATTCGCGTGTTGGATCGCCGCGCGTCGCGCTGGTTTGTGTATTCGTTTCTATGCATAGTCTTCCATTGCATGTACCTAGGCAATAACAGAAACACATAAATTAAGCAAATTGACAATTGCGGTAGTATCTGATCATTCCCAAATCGAAAGTCGAACACTAAATCTAATATTCTAGATCACCTCAGAGTAAGGGAAACAAGTGATACGTGACACTCCTTGAGTGTCAGATAGGCACTCCGCGTGATTGTTTTAGCAGACGGGGGCACAGAAACTCCAACAAGTGTTGCATTCCCGATAAATTTGTTTGTTCCCAATTGATTCAGTGTAGAACTAGAGTCTATACTAAGTCCGGGGTGGGCCTAAGCAGACGCCATACACTTAGAGGCCGATGCATGTAGCGCAAGCGACGCGTTGGAGCAGGCTGTACTGACGGCTGACTGTCTATAGCCACTCACAATGTAGAATGCCAGCGGCGCCCCAATTGTACAGGCGCGCCTTATCTACGCTACACAGCGGGGGCTCCCCCGCTGGGGTGGACGGCGTCAGTGCTACAGTACGATGCTCCTATAACTCGGTTCGATTGCGCGTGCGTAGACGCCTTTCTCAGCGCGTCTTATATGGGCGCCGTACTGTAGGCGCAGCAAAATCAATGGCGGACGGTATTTTCGGAATTTCGCGAAATTCTACAGAGCGTGAGTATTCGGCCAAAATCAGGCAAAATGCACCGCAAATCGCCAAACAAACGCCGGATTCGCGTTTTGCGGCGTCTGAAAGCCCAGAAACCACTGTCAACTCAATTTCGAAAATTCGACCCCGGGACCCAATTTTTGGCCGGCCGGGTGCCGAAAGCAGGGTAAAGGCGTCCAAAATTGCAAAACAAACACCGGATTCGTGTTCAGCGTCGTCGAATACCCCCGAAACAAGTGAAAACACAATTTCGAAAATTTGACCCCGGGATTCAAAAATTCCGTGCGGCCGGGGTACGGTACCTCAAAATAGTCAAGACACTTCGTCTAGACCAACTTTTGACGCTGAACACGATGCAATAGTCAATTTAGCGCTAACGACACGCTTTCCAATCGAAAAATCCACTCGAAGTCGAAAATTCGGATTTTCCGCTCGGGACCCGAGACTTTTGTCACCGCGGTTCTCCCGAACGGCAAGACCGATCTCGGCGGTTTTGGTGCCAATCGAAAGGCCATACAATTGTCTAGGCCGGATCGAAGAGTTTGCGAGAATCCACCGTTGCAAACTCGAGTTATGATTTTTTAAATGCCGAAAAAAATTTTTGAAATTCAAATTTTCTACCGTACTCCCGCGTCGGACCACCTAGGGAGCCCGTTCCAGTCCCGCTTCGTTAAGGACCCTCAGGCCTACAACATATCCAAATATCACCAAATTCGATCCACTTTTGCGAAAGTTATGGGGTATTTATTTTTTTTTACTTAGCAAAAAATCGAATTTTTGAATTTTCGCAAAATTCTTCCACCGCCGAAATTTTTTCACCCCCCGAGCACGCTGCGCGTCGTCATAAGCTATCTTTTAAAAAAAAATTTGGCTCCCTAGGTGCTTCGTAGCGAGCACTAGCCCCGGACATGCTAACTGTAGGCTTTACCGCTCCTATAGCACTCCTTCGCTTTTCAAGCGGCGGAGTGCCAATAAAACCAACTAGCCGTTCCTTCCCGTTGCAGAAGAATTTCTGAGATCTGAATAGCATGAAATGTAGTCGTCAATGGCCGTAATGTCCTGTTTCATGATCTGTCCTGTTCAAGGTCTGTCCGTTGCAAGGTCTGTCCTGTTGTGAGCCAACGGCGCTGGTCGCCTCGCACGCGCGCCGCAACGTCCGTCCTGTTCATTGTCAAGGTCTGACCTGTTGCAAGATTTGTCCTGTTGAAGGGTCTGTCCTATTGCAGGGTATGTCCTGTTGCAAGGCCTGTCCTGTTGCAAGGTCTGTCCTGTTGCAAGGTCTCTCCTGTTGCAAGGTCTGTCCTGTTGAAAGATCTGTCCTGTTGAAAGATCTGTCCTGTTGCAGGGTCTGCCCTGTTGCAAGATTTGCCCTGTTGTAAGATTTGTCCTGTTGCAAGATTTGTCCTGCTGCAAAATCTGTCCTGTTGCAAGATCTGTCCCGTTGCAAAATCTGTCCTGTTGCAAGATTTGTCCTGTTGCAAAATCTGTCCTGTTGCAAGGTCTGTCCTGTTGCACGATCTGTCCTGTTGCAAGATGTGTCCTGTTGCAAAATCTGTCCTGTTGCAGAAGGTCTGTCCTGTTGCGAGCCAATGGCGCTGGTCGCCTCGCGCGACCATCCTGTTGCAACGTCTGTCCTGTTGCAAGATCTGTCCTGTTGCAAGATTTGTCCTGTTGTAAGATCTGTCCTGTTGCAAGATCTGTCCTGTTTCAGGGTCTGTCCTGTTGCAAGATCTGTCCTGTTGCAGGGTCTGTCCTGTTGCAAGATTTGTCCTGTTGCAAGATGTGTCCTGTTGCAAGATTTGTCCTGTTGCAAAATCTGTCCTGTTGCAAGGTCTGTCCTGTTGCAAAATCTGTCCTGTTGCAAGGTCTGTCCTGTTGCAAGATCTGTCCTGTTGCGAAATCTGTCCTGTTGCAAGATTTGTCCTGTTGCAAGATTTGTCCTGTTGCAAAATCTGTCCTGTTGCAAGGTCTGTCCTGTTGCACGATCTGTCCTGTTGCAAGATGTGTACTGTTGCAAAATCTGTCCTGTTGCAGAAGGTCTGTCCTGTTGCGAGCCAATGGCGCTGGTCGCCTCGCGCGACCATCCTGTTGCAAGATTTGTCCTGTTGCAAAATTTGTCCTATTGCAAAATCTGTCCTGTTGTAAGATCTGCCCTGTTGCAAGATCTGTCCTGTTGCAGGATCTGTCCTGTTGCAAGATCTGTCCTGCTGCAGGGTCTGTCCTGTTGCAAGATATGTTGTGTTGCAACAGTTGTCCTGTTGCAAGATCTGTCCTGTTGCAAGCGAAATAGTCGCTGAAGCGGCTAGAATTGCCTGCGCGAGCACTGTGGTACTGTTCGGCTCTGTTGCAATTGCACATTGCAAGGTTCTCTGCTGTACCGCGCACTGCCGCACCGTTCGCTTTTGCAAGGCTCTGCTACCGTGCATTGCCGTACTGTTCAGGCAAAGCCTGCGTTGAAGGCAGGCAGCAACAGGCGACGCTGGCCGTGCAGCGATTGATTTTCTGCGGTCGATCGATGGAAGCGAGCGAGCTTCTCTGCGGGACGCCGCTGGCGTCCTGCTGGCTTCCTAGCGCGCGTGCTGAAGCGTCGCGTGGCGAAGTGCTAGCGAGGCAGGCGCATGCTGAAGCGTCGCGTGGCGAAGTGCTAGGGAGGCAAGCGTACTGGGACAGACAGACGGACAGACAAAAGGCCTAGCTAGCATAGCCCTTCACCGACCGCAGCGGTTGTCATGATACTCGACCGCGGACGTTCTGTGAATGTTGTGCCTCACGAGTTCGCTTGATGCCTGGTCTGTTCAGTAGATGATGAGTTGATACTCCAATGAGTGGGTTTCCATGGAATTGTACCTGACTGGTCAGAGTGTGGTGGGTGGGGTACATATTTCGACTGCATTTTGATACTTCAGTGACACATTTTGTTGCTTCAGTGATACTTCAGTCCCCACAGATAGGTGGACAGAAGAAGAGAGAGAGAAGACACTGTATGCTCAGGCCTTGTGTGCCCTTCTTCTCACCTTTTCTACCTCCTGCTGCATGATCTCTTATGAGTCAGTGAATCTGCACTGGGAATGCATGTCTCCTTAGTCTGCACATCTCTTTGCATGTCTCTGTATCACAATGAGTGAGATGGTGGGGGGGGGGGGGGGGGGCAACCGCAGAGAAAGATATTCCAATGGGATGTTCAAATTCAACAGACCACCGTTTACATTTACAACCAGAATACATAAACAGCATGCTGCAGACATTGAGACACCAAATTTGTGCACCTTCTCAAACACTGTTAACCGAATATATACCAGTAGTTTAAGTACAGGGTTTTTTTTTAAGTGAGGGGTCGGGAGCTCGAATAACTTTGGCCCAGGTGAGCCGATTTTGATGAAACTTAAACCATTATAAATTCAATGTCTACCATAGCGCGTGTTAAAATGTTAACCAAATCGGGCATGCGTAGCGCCTACGCTAGCGTGTTAACAAAGGCCTACTCTTTTCGGGCCGCTGAAGATGGCCGCCGTCCTGGTGATGGCGCCCTTGCTTATGCTGAGCACAGTGATGCTAAATATGCTATCTTTCAACTAAACTGAACAATAATGAAGCAGGAAGCGCTAGCCAAACCCGCACTTTTGTCGAAAGATTGCATATTTAGCATCACAGTGTTTAGCGTAAGCAAGGGCGCCATCACCAGGAAGGCGGCCATCTTCAGCGGCCCGAAAAGAGTAGGCCTTCGTTAACGCGCTAGCGTAGGCACTACGCATGCCCGATTTGGTTAAAAGTTTAACACGCGCTATGGTAGATATTGAATTTATACTGGTTTAAGTTTCATCAAAATCGGTTCACCGGGGCCAAAGTTATTCGAGCTCCCGACCCCTCACTTTAAAAAAACCCTGTACAACTAGTTCTGTTGTGCAGGTAGAATGAAAGGACATTCAAATAGATGGAATTGGTGGCCGGGTGGTGGAGGAGGAAATGGTGGAGGTGGAAGTGATGGGGGGAGGAGTCAGAGGAGGTGGAGGAGATGGTGGTGGTGCTGGGCAGTGTGGTGCGAGAGCCATCAGGTGCTGCTTGGGTAGAGTTCGGGTGGTTCAGGGTGTTGTGGAATTCCCGTTGCATGGTGAAGCATCAAAAACTTCAACTGTAACCTTTACTCAACGGTCCATGCATCAACAATTCTTGTCACTCACTCACATTTTGGCACTGAGGTGTCAAGCGGATCGCTTATTTGATACATTAGCGTTTCATGTATCAAAAAACGTCTTCGAGGTATCATGCTGACAGGTGGATGTAAAAATACATCCTGCGGTCGGTGAGGGGATAGTAATGTAGATACGGTACGAAGACATTTTAAAAGTAATCGAAACCGAGAACTTTAGCGGCCGATCTGGACGACTGCGACGTCGACTCTGGCAATCAAGCTAACTGGCTGGCGGCCGACTTGGTCGTCCCAGAGGTGCGTAAGGCATACCTCAAGGTTGACTATTGGAGTATTGTATTTGGGTAATCAACATACGTGTAGGTGTTCTAATTAGTTCCTACAGTAGCAGCACTTGGAGGTTGGAGTTCAGTTGCCCAGAATATTGTTCAGTGCCTTTAATGTTTCATCTCTCTCACTCAGGTGTACGAGACGGCACATCAAGGGCAACTTACAGGGCCCAACTTCTGCTATGGCCTCACTGGGGGAGAGGAGTCCATACGCGTCGACTGGTACGCTGACCTCACCTGCAACAGCGGCGCCGGATTAGCCGAAGGTTGGTGGTCCTTTTAACGTGTGAGTTCCATTTTCTGGTCTGCCTCACTCGCTCACTGCGATTGGATTACGATAATCAGTTACTGGTCGACTTGTCCACAAAGAAGCGTTGAAGCCATGTACCTTCAATTCGTCTTTTCTTGTCGTTGTGAACTGTCCACCGCGCAAAGCCAATCGCCCGATCACATTCAGAATCGCAACTGGACGGCAACCAGCCTGAGTGCGGCGACTTCGGTAAGCATCGGTTGCGAAACTGCCATCTTTAGTCAATGACAAATTAAACTTTATAACCACCCAATATCCACACTTGTAGACCCGTATCCGGCGGTTTGTCCCGACACTCCGATGCGCGTCGCAGCAAGAGCGGCCGCCGGCGCAAGCACCTCTGCTGAAGCGCTGGCTCGACTTCTGAAGAATATCATTCTGCCCAGACACTTCGCCGTCTTCGTGGCTAAGGTGCGACGACGGCCTTCTAATTCGACTAGTTTCGGCTATTTCGCTGGTATGTAGTAGCAGTAGTAGTAGTATTCAACTTGGCGGTCGAGTAAGGGAGTTTTGGTTGAACGGTGCTGAACCTTAGGTAACGAGTTTGCGCCTGAAGCTGGTGCATAGGCTTGAGCTCATTCTTAGGCTTAGGCCCAGGCTCGGGTAGGCTTAGAGCCTGAGGCTTACTTTCGGGGTCACAAACTGAGCGACGCAGTTTCATTTAGACCTCCGTGGGTGGACAACTCTTCGTCGACGCTTACACCGACCGCAACGTGTGCATTCTGAACGCCTTGGACCGAACGCGAAGCGCTGAATTCTTTATGGTTGTCATGAAAGTGGCGCCGCTGCCAATCGAAGGCGCAAGACGCACGGGAATGTCTCCGCTGAAGAGAAGCAAGCGGTCGCTCAGCAAGATCGCCTCTGACAAAGGCATCTTTCTGGCAGGACCGAAAGGGGCTACTGGTATGTGT
>JASAMZ010013540.1:0-16244 GCA_030248115.1 Linhomoeus sp. GSCO2_2 | reverse complement strand
ATATGTGCGTTATTCTTCGTTCAGTTACGTATTGCTGCGTCCGCCAGTCGTTTCCACTGTCAGTGGTTCAAATGTACCGTTTGGTGAAAATTGGCAAATTCGTCAAAAACCGCAAAGATTTCGTAAATGGTCGATTAAACATAATTTGTAGAGCGTCTCAGTGGCTATCGATTAGTTGTTGTCCGATGTCGAAACGACACTCCAGTCTCGAGATATGGGCCAAACAAGCCAAAAAATCGGTTTCTAAAAATTTCGACATACTATGCATTCGTTCAAAATTAAGCTAAAGAGCGGAAATTTGTGCGGCACGCTATACCACCAAGGGTCTTCTAAATTGCTACCAGGCCAGATTTTTGAATTTCGCCTCTAAACTTTTTTTGTGACATTTCTTTTGAAATCGGTGCCACACACCCAGAAAGCTTTTTCGCTCGTAGAAAAGTATAGGGTGGCGCTATCGCGTCGATTTAGACACCATTCGATGCGTCTCGACGAGAGCAATCGATTGCACCCCAAACTTTCCCTAAAGGTCAAAAGGACGAGAAGTTACGGACGAAAAAACAAAAAAATTAGATTTTTGTAAAATTCCAAAATTGCGACCCGCGGCCACGTTTTGGGCTGTAACTTCCGCAAACGTGGGCCGATCGAGCTGGAACTGCTTGCATTCGAAAGAGAACATAATTCAGCATCGCTAATATGTCATCAGAAAATTCTTATCTCCTCTCTAGCGTGAGCTAGAAAATAAAGTTTGACGCAGCGGAAATCGACGAAAATTGCGCCAATTTCAAACTTCGTCCAAATTCTCCACCGATTGCAACGCTGAGTCAGGTGGTTAATACAGCATTCGAAGGCAAACATATCAGTGTGTAAGTGTGCAAAATTTTATAGAAATCGGTACAGGCACGTGCGAGAAATGGCGCATACAGCTAGCTGGCGCGGATCCTATTTTCGGCTTTGTGCCTTCGGCCCCCCCCCCCCCCCCCCCCCCTGGGTTGACTTGACTTCTCAGCACGTCTTGGAGCTGAATGAAGCAAGCTCCTGTGTTACCGTTACCTACTTATGTAATCTCCTGAAAATGGCAACATCCTTGTCTGTTGCATGTACAGGGTTTTTTTTAGATGACCACTTTTCGTTCGGCCAGATTTTGTGCAAAACTAAACCAATGTAAGTGAAACTTTAACACATGGTCAGAAAGGCTTTGGCATTTTGTATGTTAGATGCCTAGCTAAATTGGTCTTGCACTGCGGAAATTACAGGGTGTCAAAGATTAGGCCAGAAATCTCACGATCGGCCGACTTTGAAGCACGGTAACTCGGTCGTTCCGTCGCTTTTGCGGACGCGGCAAATTGCTTCTGAAAGGTCTTTAAACAAGCTTTAATTTGCCACAAGAACGAACTTTTTACGTCGTCCAACGGCCGAGTTACCGACCGTCAAAGTTTCTGATAACGCGTTCTGGGGAGTCGAGGACCGCCATCCGCTGGGAAAGGGGGACTTTGACCAATGCCAAGAATATTCGACGAGCTGTAACTCGGCCGTTGGGCGACGTAGGAAGTTCGTTCTTGTGGGAAATTAAAGCTTGTTTAAAGACCTTTCAGAAGCAATTTGCCGCGTCCGCAAAAGCGACGGAACGACCGAGTTACCGTGCTTCAAAGTCGGCCGATCGTGAGATTTCCGGCCTAATCTTTGACACCCTGTAATTTCCGCAGTGCAAGACCAATTTAGCTAGGCATCTAACATACAAAATGCCAAAGCCTTTCTGACCATGTGTTAAAGTTTCACTTACATTGGTTTAGTTGTGCACAAAATCTGGCCGAACGAAAAGTGGTCATCTAAAAAAAAACCCTGTATGTATCTGTTTGGCGCAAATGTAGGCATATCTCTTGGTGGAAACGAGCTCTATATCATTCAATCCTTCAGGAAAAGGCGGTTGCTTCAAAACTGCCAAGTGAAACATTTTGCTTTCCTGCGCGAGTGCGCAGGCAAACGCGACGATAAGGCAAACCAGAAACAATTTGTTCGAGCGCATTTTCAGTTCCACACTTCGCCACTTCGTGCGAAAGTGTGCTTACATCTATACGGGGGACCTGCAAAATGAGCCGACTCTTTGTAATTCACGCTGGTATGAAAAGAGGAGGTAGCTTTGAGATATTGTCTGGTGGATGATAATGGCCACTCAAAACTTTCTCTTGCAACCCGTAGTCTTTGAGCTTCGCGCCGAACGACTTGTCATCTTGCGAGAATAGAGGGAGCGCCGTTGTTGCACTTGTTTCTTTTGGTCCATTCTTCTGCTAGTGATCCACCGACTTCAAAGAATAGAGAACGCGTATCGGACCAGGGTATGTACAGTCACGAAGCCGTGAAGGTTTGACCCAGTGGCGTAGCCAGGATTGACAACTGGGAGGGGCAAAAAATTTTTGGGGAGGGCAAAATTTTTTAGCTGTTCGTTGAGCGCTACCGGGGTGTAAAATTACCGCGCAGGTAAAATCTTGCTATTATTCACTTCTACAGTGCCACAGGCAAAAATTTTCATTATTTATAGCGCCGCAGGCGAAAATTTTCATTATTTATAGTGCCACTGGCGAAAATTTTCATTATTTATAGTGTCACTGGCGAAAACTTTCAGTAATTATAGCGCCGCAGGCGAAAATTTGCATGATTTATAGTACCGCAGAAAAAAATTTTCATTATTTATAGCGCCGCAGGCGAAAATTTTTACTATTTATAGCGCCGCAGGCGAAAATTTTTACTATTTATCGCGCCGCAGGCGAAAATTTTTTCTCTTGCTGGCCATCTGGGGGGGGGGGGGCAAAGCTCTCATCTGGGGGGGGGACATTTGCCCCGATTGCTCCCCCCTGGCTACGCCACTGGTTTGACCTCTATGATTTCCTGGGATCTGCGATGCGCAAAACAGCAGACCTGCTCAAGTCGTGTCTGGACGTACACCACCGCACCACAAAGAGCCGAACGATAGCAATAGACTGATTGACAATACCGGCAACGACTAAGCTGAACAAACTTTTGACTCGTGCCACACTCAGCTTTCGTACTACAGAAGTGTGCACTTATCGGCGGCAGTACCATTCTCGTCGGCTTAACTAGAGCACCTCTTCAAGTGGGCCAAAATAGCCATCTTCTGTAAGAATCCTTCTTTTTCACACGTGTCACAAATGAAGCGATGAGTTCCACTTGGGAACAGCTTATGCCCATGAACCACCATCAAGTGGGTGGAAAGGCAGCGCTTGGGGCGGACGCAGACGTCGCACACGCGCTTAGGAACGTTGGAGGGGATGGTTCCGTGCTTGATTGCCATGTGAGTATCAAGTCTCCAAATGGTGGCAACGCCACAGGCATCGCAAATTCTCTCCATGAGCTTGCGCTGATATAGACAAAAGCCCTGATTGTAAGTGGCGGGCTGGCATTTCCCTTTCTGTCCTGAAGGATCAGGATGTCGTCGACTCCCCATGTCACAAAGCGAAATCGGGACGAACTCGAAGCGGCCGTCATAGCACTGAGAAGTCTTCAGCGCGAAGTGGAGTCGATAGACGTGCTTAGCCACACCACGCGTGCTAGCAAGCTGTGCCAAGCACACATCGCATTGACGTGGTCTTCTTCCCAGGGTTGACCGGAAGGGCTTCAGCGACCCGTGATGTCGATAGATGTGATTCACCATAGACGACACAGAAGAGTACTGCGCCGAGCACACATCACACTGGCGTGATGTGCTCCATCCAGCAGGCCGAACGGGGCTCAGCAACAGATGACGCCGGTGGAAGTGTCTCACCATGTCACATGCGCGAACACACTGGGAAGGGCACACATCGCACTGGCGTGGCCAAACATTCTGCGACAGGTGACATCGGTAGATGTGCTTCGCCATGTCTGCTTTGCAAGCAACCTGGGAAGAGCACACATCGCACAGGCTCGGCCAAGTCATCAGCGACAGGTGTCGTTGGTAGATGTGGCTCGCCATGTTAGCTGTAGAAGCAGACTGCGCCAAGCATATGTCGCATTGACGTGGGGATCTCAGTGTGTACGAAAAGGGCTTCAGCGACTGATGACGTTGATAGATGTGGTTCACCATATCAGTCACAGAGGACAAGTGCGCCGAGCACGCGTCGCACTGGCTTGGACGTGGTGTTTTCAAGCTCAAGTGATGTTTGCAGGTGTGGTTCTCCATGGAGCGTGCCGCACGCACGCGACCATTCCGAGAACACCATTCCGCAGTCGCCTCGCCACCGGTCGGCATTTCTTTTGGGATTCTCCGCCGTCTGCTGATATGAGTATGACGTGCGAGCTCGCACTTGTGCGCCATGCCAGCCTGCAGTGGTCGCAGACGACTGACTCACTCGACGTCTCAGAGTGTATTCCGGATATATGGCCAGAAAGCCCGTCCTTGTTCCCAAAGGCAGTCCCGCAGATGTCGCACTGCCACAAGAACGAGTCCCCAGAGGTACTGCCATGAATCCTGGTCGCGTGGCCCGAAAGCGCGTCCTTGTTCGCCGCGAGTCGATCGCAGGCGTCGCACTGCCACAAACACACTGCCTTCATTCTTTTTGGTCTCGAATCGATTGGTAGAGTGAATCCGAACAACTGACCCCTCAAGAACAATGGTATGCTTGCGACAAACTCGGCATGTCAGATGGCGTTGGATTGCTCATCACAATGATGGAATCGCATAGCGTGGGTCACACGAGCCATACGTGCAACCGTGGCGGGGGGGGGGGGGGGGGGGGGGGGGGGGGGGATAGAGTTAACGAGGAGTGTGCTTGTGAGGTGGGGAGGGGGCAAACACCCTACACCATTAGACCTCTTCTCACCCACCCTCCCCCTCAGGCCAGTCTGTGCTCCGCGTCTTCGTATGATAAGAGCAAACTATCAGGTGTATCAGCAAGCATGAGCATGATGTAAGTCAACAACGCGCGATGCCAGCGTGTGGATGAGCTCAACTAGACTACGTACGACGTGCAAAGCAAGCTGAAGCGCCGAGAAGCCACACATGAGGAGCCAGCAAGGTTACAATGCGAATCCTGCTCAGACATCAGCCTTCCGATCTTGATACAAGGATACAATGATCACGACCAGACGCCGCAGCGATCTTCTGGAGCCATGTAGGTGCCTTCTCGACACTGAAAGGCCTTGGCGAAAGCCGGATATTGGCGCAGAGGCTCTTCTGCCCTCCAATGCATTCTGATCTTGTTTATGTTGCACCAAAGGTGGCCCCACGAGAGGAAGAAGAGTTGCTCGTCGTTGAAGTTGGACAGGGGACCGGCCATCCTTTTCGCATTTGCAGGGTGGGATTTCATGAAGGCATTGTGGGCCGCCCGTATGCCTGGATGTCAGAGTAGGTCTCATGCCACACAGAAAAGCTTACGCACTATGCAGTCATCCCGCGCTCGCCGCCTTACCAAGCTGATCCGCGAACGACTGCGCCACTGAATTCTTAGGATGGCCGATATTCCAGCCGCCGCTCGGGTCAACAACGCCCGCTCGTTTCTCCATGCAGTCGCGACTGGCATTGAAGTGGCGCAGCACCGAGTCGTCCACAAGCATCGGACGGCAGTTCCCTTCGGCGTCCATCACTGGGCCGATGTTGGGATCGAAGCCGTGGCCCATCTCGTGACCGAGTGTGGCGCCGATAGCGCCCCAGTTCATGGCGGGCGGGAAACTAACTTGGTAGAACGGCGCCTGCGAGACGAGATGAGAGTCGAGGTTACGAAGTCGAAGTGAAGAGAAAGCAACCAGCGTAAGAGCGACGCGGCGCGATGTCAGCCTTCTCGCTCAACTCCCTGAGCTATGGCAACTTTTGGTTGTTTCTAGTGCGTACACACTGTAGGGCTACTCTCTACTCGGTAATTTGGTTGTGGCAGCGAACCTGTAGAATCGCCGCCGGTATGGTGAAGGAGTTGTAGTACGGATTATACCATGCGTTCGCACACTCTGCGTTGCCATTCTCAGTCTTATCCACGAGACGTCCGACGCCGGCCAGATTGAAATTGGCGATGCAGCGAAGGACTTTCAGCTTTACCACAAGCTTACTGTCGCCTTTGGCCAGCCGAAGCTTCGAGTAGACTTTGTATAAGTAGTCGTCGGACATAATATTATCAGAGTAGGCCAGATTCGGATAGGCCTTGCGGAGTTTGTCGATGGCATTCTCCCTGCTCTGCCCAGTGAGCCAGGGCACTCCGTTGAGCACCTCCTGGAAGCCTTCTTTGACTAGGGGTGCGAGCTCGCCTGCGCGTCGCTTGATGTCAAAAGACCCGGGCAGATTGTCAACGTAGACTCGGCCCAACGCCAAAGGCATTTGCTCGCGAACCTGCATACATATATGTAGATAGCCCGTGAAATGCGAGATTTGAGGTTCGAAGACATACAGGCATTCATCAGACGAGAGCTCGGCGTTCGTGCGTGCGTGCGTGCGTGCGTGCGTGCGTGCGTGCGTGCGTGCGTGCGTGCGTGCGTGCGTGCGTGCGTGCGTGCGTGCGTGCGTGCGTGCGTGCGTGCGTGCGTGCGTGCGTGCGTGCGTGCGTGCGTGCGTGCGTGCGTGCGTGCGTGCGTGCGTGCGTGCGTGCGTGCGTGCGTGCGTGCGTGCGTGCGTGCGTGCGTGCGTGCGTGCGTGCGTGCGTGCGTGCGTGCGTGCGTGCGTGCGTGCGTGCGTGCGTGCGTGCGTGCGTGCGTGCGTGCGTGCGTGCGTGAGTGCGTGCGGGCGGGCGTGCGTGCGTGCGTGCGTGCGTGCGTGCGTGCGTGCGTGCGTGCGTGCGTGCGTGCGTGCGTGCGTGCGTGCGTGCGTGCGTGCGTGCGTGCGTGCGTGCGTGCGTGCGTGCGTGCGTGCGTGCGTGCGTGCGTGCGTGCGTGCGTGCGTGCGTGCGTGCGTGTTCGACCGCTGATCCAGTTAGCGTTGACTATGCACCGCAATCAAGAGCAGTCGCTCCTCGCTCAAACACTTCGCTACCTCTGTCAGAATACAGTACTGCGCTTGTAAACTACAGATTAATACGTAGCCAAGAAACCACATCACCAGGTTGATTGCCTCTCTTTCAGCCTTCGTTGGTGCTTGTATTTGGGGTTCGTCGTATAGGACAGTGATGCACGAACCACGGATGATCAAATTAAAGGTCTTTTACAGGACGGGTGGGGAGGGAAAGGAGGGGATGGGATTTGTGGATATGAGTGCAAAGATGAACAAGGTCTCTTCATAGTGCAAAACAATTCACCTGATTAACACAGCGTGGTATCTATCCAGTTATTTGCATGTGCAACATATGTAAGTTGCCCACTTATTCAGTTCTCATTCACACCTTTGTACACTTTGCGATACTAGACACTACTACTATCTACTCTATTACTACGACTACATAGTAGCTAGACACTACTATGCTTCGACAATGTAACGAGCTTGAATTAAACGTTGAGACATCACTGCCCTTTGCCGAAATGAGAACGCAGTCGAGTGTCGATTGGCTCCAATATTGGCGCTTCATCTGTAAGGAGCGTTGTTGTGGCTTCGTGTCGTGTTGAGCTTGGGATATTGTCGTCAACTCCGGGCACATAGCGCATGATTTCCCTTAGGACAGACAGGAGTAACAGATTCTGTTGCTCTCTGGGAGCGAGTGACTTCACGTAAGCTGTCAACTTCTTGCCAAACTCGGGGCGCCACAAAACGATAACTGTCTTCTTGGCGTCGTCGGGGTTAAAGTTGTCTTCGGCTAAACAGTCGCGCCGGTTGGTTTGAACTGAGCTTCCATTTCTTAGCTACAGTTCAGAGAGTTCAGAGTACAGTACTTATATTGTTCATATATTCATTTATCTTCTATTTATTGATTCATTCAATTTTAATTAGTTAATTGATTAATTAATTAACATATTTATTTGTATATTTATTTATTTATGTTTATTTACTTATTATGCTTAATTTATTTATTTTACTTATTATGCTTAATTTATTTATTTTACTTATTATGCTTACTTAATTTATTTATTATGCTTAATTTTTCTTAAAATTATTTTTGTCTATTTAGGGAATTCATTCACTGACGCAAGAAGTGAAAAGTGAATCAATCGTGTGTAACATGTACCTTACCTACTTCCAATACCGTTCACCTGCGTGATCTACAAACGTCTCCAAGTCAAAATCCGTAAGATACTCGTTGGCGCCATCAAAAGTGTAGCGTTTGGAATACTGCGCGTATTTTCGACGGAAAGCGCCCCAATCAGTAGATAGAGGCCTTCGCTGACTCTGTAAGTTGTTCAGCGGTTAGAAAGACGACTTTCGAGCGTTGTTGGTTAGCGGGACACTCACATGGCGATCTACCGCAGACAATAGAGTACTCAGTCCACCCACCCCACATACAATGCCTAACTTCAGTAAGTACTGTTTGCAGCATATCTACCGGGTGCCCCAAACAAGCTGTTTTAAAAAAAGTTGAGTTGTTTTATTAATACAGAGTGGTTTGTGAGTGTTTTAAAGTGGAAGAGTAAAAGAGTGGATACTTTTGTAAAGTATTTCGAAGACTTTCCGATATGACGCGCGCACGCCCGGAGTCCACTATAAGTGCGCTACTTCTGACACGCTCCTTTCTGAGAGGTTCTTGCAGGGCAACATTGGGATCGCACGGGATTAATTTTTTGAGCAAGAGACATGCATTTCTGAGCGGTTGTTGCAAGGCAACATTGGGATCGCCCGGGATTATTTTTTTGAGCAAGACAAACGCATTTCTGAGCGGTTGTTGCAGGGCAACATTGGGACCGCCCGGGATTAATTATTTTTGAAGACAAAGTTGTTCGTAAGACAAGGGTTTAAAAAACAAACGTATTTCTTTAAGAATGACCGTTCAACAACTGCCTCAACGTAAGCTTTCAAACGGTCGAACGAATGCCGCTCTACAACGTAAGACGAGCGAGTTAGAGCCCATTTGCTGTTTGAACCTTTGGGTTACTGTAGCTCGCGATATTCAAACTTTTGAGTTTTGACCAATAGAGGAACAAATGATCAGTGAGTCAAGAGCTATCCAGCAACTCAAGATCGTCTCTCTACGACGCACGCTGAGCGAGTTAGAGCGATTTCTATGCAACAAAACCCAAGAATGTCGCTTTTCGTGGTGCGTGTTTGCGTAATTGACAAAAATTTCACGCCAAGTAAAAGAGCACGTCGAGACCTTTTAGTTGACCTATCGCACGCCGCTCTACGGCGTAAGACGAGCGTGTTAGAGTCGTTTTGCGTTTTGGACCTTCGGGTTACTGTAGCGCGCGCAATTTAAATTTTTGAATTTCGACTCCTCTTAACGGAATTATCAGTGTGCGGAAGCCTATTCAGCGAACTCAAGATCGTCTCTCTATGACGGAAGACGAGCGAGTTAGATAAGTTTTGCGTTTTAAACCTTTGGGTTACTGTAGCTCCCGAAATTCAAACTTTTGAGTTTCGACCAATCGAAGAACAAATGATCAGTGAGTCGAGAGCTATCCAACCAACCCTAGATCGTCTCCGTACGACGCACGCTGAGCGAGTTAGAGCGATTTATGCGTTAAAAACGCGAGAATGTCGCTTTTCGTGTTGCGTGTTTGCGTAATTAACAAAAGTTTTAATGCCAAACAAAAGCGGACGTCGAGACCTTTCAGTTGACCTATCGCACGCCGTTCTACGACGTAAGACGAGCGAGTAATAGCCGTTTTTCGTTTCGACCTTCGGGTTACTGTAGCGCGCGCAATTCAAACTTTTGAATTTTGAAGTCTCTTAGCGACATTGCTAGTAAGTCGAGAGCTATCCATAAAGCCCAAGATCTCCTTCCGACGACTTACCAACGCCGAGATCTGAGAGCGTGACGAGCGGACGAACGGACGCACGAAGAGCTCTCGTAGGGGTTCGCCCGGCTGAGGCCGGTCGAAAAAAAGTGACAGCCTTTTAACGCCCGCCGCTTCTGTGCCGAAGGGCCGATTTTATTGAAACTTTCACCACTTGTTCTATTCGACAGTGTCTCTATATTCGCAAAATGACATCAAATTTGAGTAATCCTATCAAGAGATACGGCGTTTTCCATTTCACAGTACTGTGAAGAAATTTGGTCATTTCTGAACTGTATTCGCTGTAACATTTGCATGTCGCAATACAGCGAAGCGAAATTAGTAACGTAGCTCTTTAGAGTCCATCGCATTAGGTATGAACATTCGCTGATGGGTTTGAACATCTTTTCAAATTCCCCGGGAGGTGTGATCATTTTATCGAACGGCTGGAAAAAATGATCAAACCTCCCGGAGGTTTGAACATCCGTTGGTGGGTTGTCACAACCTTTTCCCATAAAACAGTACCACGTTCAGGCGGCGAACGAAAACACTATTAGTCGAACCAAAGAAGTACAATGTGAACCTATTTCACACTGTGTGATGTCACGGTTCATTTTTCAGAAGATTCAGCCTTCAAATGGTTCAGTCTTCGAATCGTCTGATCGTGGTGCATCTTCAGATGGTTCTTGCACGTGTCGAAGTGGAACACAACCATAGCAGTGGAATTGGATGGGGCGTTGCCATCAGATTTGCTGACGGCGGCAACGAACAAGAAGGCCTTGATGGAATGCTTGATAAGTGCGGTTGACAACCTGTACCCGCTAGGCAACTCCACCTCAAATCAAGGAACTGGTCTTTGTGCTCTGGCTTCACCTTCCTATTGGAAGCTGCTCTAGTCAATTCGACTATCATTTATCAACATTACCATCCCAACTGGCTCAACAGTCAGAGCAAATCGCAGCTGGTCTCCGAATTGACACAGTTTATTCACAGTCTGGAAAACCCCTACGAAAAGCCCAAGACACACCCCACTCTTGATCAGACTGCCGATATTGGTCACGTTCCAAATCTACTTAGAACTGATATTTTGCAAATGCGCAAACAGTGGAGTCTCGGCCATTTTGGATGGCACGTGCCATACCCCGCTAGGCATCCAGCACGCACAGTAAGACTACTATGTACTGTAGAATTTGCAGCATCTACTTGCACTATAATGTGCCCGCTGGCCACTCCTTGTCATGTTTTGAGCGATTCCACACTGACAATGACATTTCCCATTTCGTTCGGTGAATTTCGTCTGTTCCTTCGCTGTGACTTATCGCGCGCCGTCTTTTGCTCATCTGATGTGGAAAAATTGAGCAGAGCGTACCAGACAGCGAAAGATGATCGTACCTCCTGGAAGTTCGATCATTTTTTCTAATCTCGCTCCGGTCTGATCATTTTTTCCAATTCTTCTAAGGTTTGATCAACTTTTCAAAGGCGGGGTCTGACAGACCCCGATGGACTCTAAAGGGATAGGTGCTATTAAAGGTCCTTTCTAACATGTGAATTTATCTTTCACAATGAGCCTATCTTTAATAGCAAACGAGGTGGTCTGGCCAAGGAACAGTCATTTGGCAGACCAATTCCGTGGTTGCGACTAGCAAACCACCTCGTTTGCTATCAAAGATAGGCTCTTTGTGAAAGATAAATTCACATGTTAGAAAGGACCTTTAATAGCACCTACGTTATTAATTTCGCTTCGATGTGTTGCGTCATGCAAATGTTACAGCGACATACAGTTCAGAAATGACCAAATTTCTTCACAGTACTGTGAAATGGAAAACGCCGTAACTCTTGATAGGATTATTCAAATTGGATGATTTTTTGCGAATATGTAGACACTGTCGAATAGAACAAGTGGTAAAGGTTTCAACAAAATCGGTTCTTTGGCGCAGAAACGGCGGGCGTTTGAAGTCTGTCATTTTTTCGCTCGGCCTCAGCTGAGCGAACCATATCAAGAGCTCGGCGTGCGTGCGTGCGTGCGTGCGTACGTGCGTACGTACGTACGTACGTACGTCACGCTCGCTTCGGGCTTTATAACTCGCTCGTCCGACGTCGTAGGATGGAGTTTGAGACATCGTCGGGTAGCCTGCGGACTCCTCTCGCCATCTGAGTGTTCAAATCGAAAATTAGTTTTCTAACTCGCGCGCTACAGTATCCCAAAGCGGAGTCCATTTTAAGACAAAAGTTGGCCGAAGCTAGTCAAACCGCATATCAAAGTGAAGCGCTCAAGCTCCTGAGCACGAATCCGACAACAAAAAGTTTAAAAAGATTAAACAGAGAGCTACTACAGTAACCAAAACGCGTCGAAAACTAGAAACGACACGCTTGCTTCGGGCTTAATAACTCGCTTGTCTGACGTCGCTGGGTTGAGTTCGACACATCGACGGGTAGCCCTCGGACTACTCTCGTCATCTGAGTGTTCAAAACTGAAATAAGTTTTCAAACTCGCGCGCTACAGTATCCCAAAGTGGGGTCCGTTTTAAGACAAAAGTTGACCGAAGCTAGTCAAATCGCATATCAAAGTGAAGCGCTCGAGCTCCTGAGCATGAATCCGACAACAAAAAGTTTCAAAAGTTTAAACAGAGAGCTACAGTAACCAAAACGCGTCGAAAACTGGAAACGACACGCTTGCTTCGGGCTTAATAACTCGCTTGTCTGACGTCGCTGGGTTGAGTTCGACACATCGACGGGTAGCCCTCGGACTACTCTCGCGAACTGTGACGTCGAAATAATAACAAGTTTTAAAAATTGCGCGCTACAGTATCCCGAAGTGATGTCCGCGAAAAGTCAAAACTTCATCGAACCTAGTCGAATCGCATATCAAAATGAAGCGCTCGACCTCCTGAGCAAGAATCCGACAACAAAAAGTTTCAAAAGGTCAATGAGAGGCCTACATACAGTAACCAAAACGCGATGAAAACTGCAGATTTTGGTTTGTTATATCTTGGCACCTGTGCGTTGCAGAGCGGCGGTCTTGACACTGCAAGCCAACATCAAATCATGCTCGCAATTAACCTGTAGTTTTGCGTTGAATTCCAGTGTCTTTTTTAAAATTTAGTCTGAAAAGATGATTTTCTTGGTGTAAAGAATTAAACCCGAGCGATACCAATGTTGCGTAGCAAGACCACTCCAAACAAGGATTACGTGCAGGAGCCCCTGCATAGAAGCACTCCGACCCGACTCGGGAATAGCAGATGGAGGTAGTGCGTCGCCTGCTGCGCAACAGACCTTCCGCGCGCCGCGCAACAGACCGTCGGAAAACTCAATATGGATAAACCCAGCGACTGGCAGTGTCAAGCTTCAACCAGCCGGCAACCGGCCCGGCTGCGGCCGGTGACCGGTGCCAGTCTCTAATACACAACGCACAGCACTCGACAAAGAAGTGGGCGCGCACAGCTGGCTGGCTATCTATGCGGTAGATCTAGAGTCGCGCGCCACGAAACAGGCTTACGCAATCGAGCGTCCGCACCACGGGAAGCGCACACAGCTGGATATCTATACGCTAGACACGCGCGCCACGAAACACGCTCACACAATGGAGTGTCCGCACCAGCAGAGCGTGGGAACGAGAGAGCGCGAAACGGAAACAAAGACGAACCAATTACTGCAGCGACTTAAACCCTATGGAGAATACCGGCGCACTACAGTAACGTATTACTACAAAACACATGGGCGCGAAAACAGAGAGAGAGAGAGAGAGAACAGTCGACGAAAACACACAAAGCGATTGCACACCGTGTACAATAGGCAATTTTACCACACAAAGATTCACCGCAAATCCCGCCCGAACATGACTTTAGAGGACACGACACGGAAATCAAATTTCCCGCACCAACAAATGACGGCGCGGCAGCAGAACTGTACCGCGGTCATACCTGGTCGTAAGAAGTAGTGGAAAGAAACTTCTGTGCGACAGCAGTTGTTGTTGAAACTTCATTACCAGTGCCGACTTCGTCTGTCTGCAGCGCAGAACCAATGCCGACTGTGTCTACAGCGCAGAATACCCGAAATTGGATATTGCACCGAAGAATCCCCACGCTTAGGGTTTCGACGGTTAAGGTGCCCCAATTGTCGACGAAAAGTCGCAAATCGTGGTCCGCATCGCAAAACGAGTGCCATATTCGGAATCAGCGCCCTCGAAAGCACCGGAATCGACTCCTACTGTGATTCTGTCAACAGAGGTGTACTTCGAATTTTGGACGCGGCCGGGGGTACGGTAGCCGGAAAAATATTTTTGAAAATCGGTTCCGTATCATTTTTCGACGGGGAATCACCTGGTGGACCCCATTTCGCCATTAAGAGTCGCATTCGAGCGTTACAGCAGCCCAAAGTCGAAAAGTGCCGAAAATAAGTCAACAGAGGTGTACTTCGAATTTTGACGCGGCCGGGGATACGGTAGCCGGAAAAATATTTTTGAAAATCGGTTCCGTATCACTTTTCGACGGGGAATCGCGTGGTGCAGTCCGTTTAGCCCTGATCCATCGCTATCGGGCGTGAAAACAGCCTAAAGTCGAAAAGTGTCGAAAATCGGTCAAAATCGCCGGTCGTTGGACCTACGTTTCTGGAGGTGTACACGGCCGATCTCGACGATTTTGGCGCCAAACGATAGCAAATCGATTGGCGCTTCCGGGAAATTGCATCTTAGAACGATTTTACACCGGAATCTCACAACTCGATTTTTTTCACCGGAATTTCACACCTCCGAAATTTTTTTCTGGCCATAACTTCCGCGTGGGACCACCTAGGAGGCCGAGGTTTCTTTTCCAAGGTAGATATTCTCGAGGACTATAACATATCCAAAAATGACTAAAATCGATCAATTATTGCGAAAGTTATGGAGCGAGAACCGTTTTCAATGTACTACAAAATTCGAATTTTTGAATTTTCTCAAAATTTTGTCACTACGCGAAAAAAACGAAGGTGCGTCCACACCTACTATCCCTCGAGAGCTATCGATTAAAAAAAACCGCGTCCAAATCGGACGAAGCATGCGCGAAAAATCTTGGGTACAAACTTTCTACAAATCGGTGCCTCCACTATAGCACTCCGCCCTTTTAGGGTCGGAGTGCTAAAAAGTGTAGTCGCGAGGAGAGTCAAAGACGCTGCACGAAACCGGAAAGGGCCTTGCTACAATCTCAGTAAAAATTCAAAGCTCAAAACCACTCCGCTTTTTAAAAGAGACTTGTTTTTGGGGCACCCGGTACACGTCGCACCTCCTCGTCCATCATTAACTCGATGTTCTTGCAGTGCTTCATCATCATATAGGAGTCGTCTTCGAGTTGCTCGTCGGTGGCGGCGCCCCCCACAAGGTCCCTAAGCCTCTTCAGCTGCTCAGTTGGGTAAAAGAACGGGCATCCCATGGTTGAGAACTGCACATAAAGCACTCGCGTGTCGGCGTCCTCATAGTCCGTCCACTCGAAGACGCTGACCAAATCTTTTGGCAGTGCCGGATACGGTTTGAGCAATTGATTCACGGGGTCATCATAGTAGATGAAGCCCAGCTTTCCGTTCGACTTGCCAAGTGTCTGATGACGTGAAAATCGGCACGAGTTTGGCGGTTAATCAAGTACATGGATAGCAATTTCACCTCTCCTTTCACCCACCTCTTCATATGTCCAACTTTGTCTTGGAACAAATTCACCGTCGATAGCAGGGAAGCCTCCATACTCCAACAAGAGACCCGTGACAAACGCCTTGCTTTGATGTAGATCCTCCATCCCATTAAGAGATGCCTCGTAAAGCAGCTTCAGCTGCTTCAGAGCGTAGGGTGTGTCCGAAGCCGATATCTAGTGAATACGAACAGTACGACGACGACGACGACGACGACGACGACCACGACGACGACGACGACGACGACGACGACGACGACGACGACGACGACGACGACGACGACGACGACGACGACGACGACGACGACATGACGACGACGACGACGACGACGACGACGACAGCGACGACGACGACGACGACGACGACGACGACGACGACGACGACGACGACGACGACGACGACGACGACGACGACGACGACGACGACGACGACGACGACGACGACGACGACGACGACGACGACGACGACGACGACGACGACGACGACGACGACGACGACGACGACGACGACGACGACGACGACGACGACGACGACGACGACGACGACGACGACGACGACGACGACGACGACGACGACGACGACGACGACGACGACGACGACGACGACGACGACGACGACGACGACGACGACGACGACGACGACGACGACGACGACGACGACGACGACGACGACGACGACGACGACGACGACCTTGCCAAGCGACGCCCTTTTACGCGAGGGGCAGGGACGGACCAATCGGTCTCCAAATCGTCGCAAGAATTTGGGATGCGCCAGAGAATTCGAGGACAACTGGGGTTTTTGGAATGGCGTCCAGGGCT